>JAZGTK010011504.1:0-15564 GCA_036877625.1 Ambastaia sidthimunki | reverse complement strand
TGTGACATTAAGACTCTTGTAACTACAGATAAGAACCACATGTGGTAACTGGGGTATTTTTCCAGGTAAAACCGTCTAGGAGAAATAATCAAAATATTTTATTCTCATTAATCTCATTTGGGACACGTTTTTTTTGTATGAAATACAATCGTGATATCTGTTTATTAAACAATAATCGTGCACATATACTGGTTTGGTGTCTGAAAAAAGTTTGGACTGGAAGAAGGGGGAGTGTTGGATGTGTGCGGGACACAACTGGGCTGGGTGAAAAAAAGTAGACGGACTGCTAGACTCAAGGCGACTATAAAACGGCATTCTTGCCCATTGTGTTGATGTAGTCAAGAAATATACCGTAACGTACAATAAGAGACGGAGATGGAGGAGTGAGGCGGGACCGGTTTGTGTGGCTCCCAAGAAACGTTTGTCTTGCGGCTTGCGAGCAAACTTTGTGAAAAGAGCGCACGGAAGATTTATTTGCGCCGCTGACATCCCAATGAAACTCTAACTCTTCTGTTTGAGACGCACATATACTTTATTATTTTAATGCTCGGGGAAAAAAGAAAACAGCAGTTCAGAAATTAGTCTTGAGTCGTGCATCTCTCATATAGTGAAAGATAAACGGGGCGATATTGAAGTTGGGTATCGTTGAGGCGGCTGAAATGGGACCGTGTGACGGGCGCTCGGTGTCTGCGGTGAAGCGCAGATCTTTCCTCCGGTGGACGCTGCTGCTTCTGGTGCCGTGGCTGACGGGCGTTCAGGGGACTTGGGGACCCGGAGTTTACAAATATCAGACCGCGACAGCGCTCCACAAAGATCAGAAAAGGTAAGATATGATAGTACTAAAGTCTATTAAAATTTCACCGCTTCCTGACAATGTTTCCCATCGTTTGCTGTCAATTTAAAATAAATTCCTTTTAAAGATAAAGTCCTTTTTCAATATAAATTATTTTTTTTATCTTTTTTTAATTACAGTATCCAAGATAAAGTTACAAATGCGTTAAAATGAGTTGAGACCTGCGGCTACAGTCTTAAATGCATTCAATTCAAACACAGCATGTTTTATTTCTACATATTTAACTGTTTTAAATTAAACCAGGTTATTTTACTGACGCATAATAATCAGTTTAAATCAATTAGATTATTCTGGGCTTTCAGCTACAATGTTGATTTCCCATTTCTCCACCTAATGATGGTTATGAGCCTGACAGTCTGTTTCCTATTTCCTGTGTGAGGAAACGCGGCGCTCCTGTCCTTACCTTTCCTTACAGTTTATTCCAGTGAACGCATGCTTACAATGGGCTGGTCCTACAGTCAGAACTCATTCAACTTCAGTTTGCTCATTCATTGTGACAGAGTTACAAGAAAACCACATCCGAACAGCAAATGAACAAACTAAACATCATGTTGCAACTCAAACCTGTAATTTAACACAAATAAATACTTTTAAGTCAGGGGTCAATAGTTTTAGAAGTACTTGATAAATAGTCTACAGTGTTACTTTGTCAATGTGTTATTTTTTTCACCGTCCCCTTCTGAGGTTTTTTGAGACAAAACAAGGCAAGAAATTAGACAAAAGTTTCTTTATTGTCTTAAAAAGCATCACTTTATGGCCTTGATCTGACCCAGTGTCTTCATATAAATGTTTACTGTGTTTGTGTAAATGTATTAGAGTTGTGTGGGGGGGTTTCTCTGAAGTATGCAGGTGTGGAGGAGGTCTGATGGTTTGACCCCCTCCTCCTGTCCGTCACACTGATGAAGCAGATGGTGTTTACTAAACACATGCAGCTGCATCGTCTGCGAGAGGAAAGTTTATACCACTTCTGTCTGATGATTCAGGGACGAGAGGCCACAAACCTCTTTGATATCTAAAAGGGATAGTTCACCCAGAACTTAAAATTCCATTACTTGTTCATCCTTATGTCATTTTCAACCTGTAGGACTTTTTTGCTTCTGAGTAACACAAAAGAAGATATTTTGAAGTATGTTGGTAACCAAACAAAAGTGGCACCCATTGACTTCCATTAGATGGACACAAAACCACTGAGGCATTTCTCAAAATATCTTCTTTTGTGAAAAAAAAAGTGGATAACATGATGGACAATTGTTCGATTTTGAGTGAACTATCCCTTTAAATAAGCAGTCATACTTTTGGAGAGGTGCAGTATTGCTCTAAATAAGATGATGTATCAAGCAGTCTGAATGACTAAAAATTCTGTGACCTTTTGGTTTTACTCATTTATACAGAGCAAATAAATCATATGTTTAGCAGTTCTTTTCCACTGTGGGAACCCTAAGAAGCTATTTCTGACTGACCAAAGCTTTAAATATAAACTTACACACAGAGATATCACAGAAAGATACCTGCTTTTGACAACTAGAACAGAGTTTCCCACGTTAGAGCACACAGGAGCCGTTTATTCTACTTCATAAAGCATCACTGAGAGGGCCCAAACAGACTTACGAAGTCTTGCCATAAATCATAATTAACCCCGATCCACATCCTGACCTTTAACCAAGCCCATTTTTTACATGTTTTCAGGACAATGCCAGCAACATAAATGTCCTGAGAAAAGCCCCTTATGAATATCTGTCTAATTAGGGGCTGGTGGAGCCGTGCGCAGTTGGGGGTAAAGTCAGCAGCTATTTCCTGTTCTGCTCGGCTTCACTGCCCTGAAGAGCAGCACTCAGGGTGGGAGTGTGAGACTCGGGCCCCACGGGGACCTTTAGCTGCTGACCCATCAACACCAACCAACCAATATAACTTCACACTCTTCCTGCCTCCTCCCAAAGACAAGAGTGGTGACTCTTTGATCCTTAAGTGTTGCTCAATGGCTAAACTAAAACTGTCTATGATTTTATCCATAGTAGATTGTTTCTGTTTGCTTTTATTTGTTTTGTTCTTCAGCATTGTAAAGTCTGTGGAAAAGGAACAAAGAAAAATGACAAATTTACTAGATCAAATACGTTAGATGATTTTACTGTAATCTGCATTGCGTTTCATCCAAGCTGCATGCGAGATGTTTTGACTCGACACATTTATGTGTTCTCCTCTCGTAATAAAGAGCCTCTAAAGTGAAAACAAATGCACGTAAAACATGCTGCAACACCCTCACTGCAAGTAAAATAAATCAAGTCTGTCACGCAGAATGAAACTCAAATCAGTCAAGCCATGAGTTTCATTGTGAGGATGGAGATACTTTCGAGAAGGATGCACTGAGCCCCTTGATGATCTATGGGAGTTTATCTGCGTTCAATCACTTGTCCACACACCATCCACCTCAGGGCTGTTTATCCCATGAGGATGGTCCATAGGTCTGGCTTCGGAGAGCGATTCTCTCCCTCTGTGGCCTTTGACCTGTTCTTTGAGCTGGTCTTCACCAAATCTCAGGGATTGAAGATTGAAGAAGGTTCATTTCTTCTTTGCTTTGTTGTTTTTTCTTTCTTTTATTGTCCCTTTTAGTACATCTTGATGCTTTCTTTCAGCACGTCATTAATCTTCTTCAGCCCTTTTTGTTTTGCCCAGGGTTGGAGGCCATGAACACAGCCTTAATTGGGTTATCTTACCCCCCAGTGTCTCCCAGGAGGGCTTCATTACTGACGCAATGATGAAATGCTCTCGCTCCAAGCCCTCCTGTCCAGCTGCCACATCTTTCCATTGTCTTCTGTTTCAAACTTAATTTACTTTCCTCTAGAGTCAATAATCTTTAGAAATCTAGTGGAGAACTTCAGTATAGTTCAGCTGCTCTTTATCCAGAGTGTGATTGCATGCATTTGTGTTAAAAGCTACAGTCCTGCTTTAAATGTAGCACATTAGCAACCTCTGCTTTCCTGTGTCTAAAACAAGAAGGTTTCATGATCTTTCCTCCAGTTTGCATGTATGTGTGAGTTTTACTTCTTTTGTTTTATTGGTCTTGGCGTGTTTGCCGCTTGCAGAGTTGTGCAAAGTCCAACTCTGTGTGATTCCTGCCATCCTTTTCTGATTTTAGTTGTCCTCCCCCCTTAAGTTTTGTGCTATGATCCATGCACATTGCAGAGTTATTTATTAGGTTTCTGGTCCCGTGTGTGTATGTGAAGAAAAGAGTCGGTCCTTCTTACTGTTGGCCAAGAGCATGTTGATGCCAGTGAAATGTAGCATTGCTGAGCTGTTGAAAGCCTTCACACCTTTTAGCTTGACTTACATTACCTACCGCATATCTGAGACACAATGAAGCTAGAATCAGTACTGCAGCTTCAATGAGGCCATGAGTGTAAGGTATCTAAGCAGGTCAGAGAGATGGTCTATGAGAGGAACCATCAACAGTGTGCTCTTGAGCAAGGTGTGTGTGTGTATACATACATACACATGCATAAATATACATATATTTATGTACAAATGGTTATCATATGTGAATATATCATATGTGTGTGTGTGTGTGTGTGTACACACAAATGCTGTTATCATGGTGAGAATTAAAGTGTGTGTGCACAATGAGCCCTTATAAAAGCTATTTGAAGGAAAGATGACAGATTACGAGGATAATTGTCTGTAAGTGTTACTCCTCCTCTTCTAACCCACGGTCTCTCCCTGCCCTTGAGGCTTCAGTCTGGATCAAAGCAGCACTTTGCTGCCTTTGCCTCCATCTCTGTTCAGAAAGCAGGCGAGGGGTCATTTCCCACTCGGGTGCTTTTGTGCTGCATGTTCTCTATAAATCCTCTCATTAGTTCATACAGAGCTGGACCGTGTCCAGACTCATCCCATATCCCTCACGATCCAGAGAATGCCATGCACTGTATGCCATTTTAGTACACAGGGAATGTTTGCCGTGGGACTCTAGACCTTCTGACATAGTTTCTCGTTTTGAGCGGTGGGGTTAATTGCTGCATTGATAGTACTGCTGGGAGATAGAGCAGATCAGATCTGGACTGATGTCTGGATCAGATGAGAGGGGAGTGGGGGAAATGAGTGCAAGAACAAATCTCTCAGTTCACCATGCTGCTATTGTGATTAGGGTGCAGTGTGGGAACTATGGTCTGATATCTGCACCATTCTAGATCTTTATCTGCTGTTTCTAGATCACTCGAGTGCCGCTTCCTACTGAGTGTTCATGTGACTGCTGAGAGTTGGGCACAGTGCCTGTTCAGCTCAAGTGGTCGAGGTTTGGGTGGTTAGCATAGTTATCCCCTCTTGAGTAGATATCATAACTTTAACATCTTTCTCCATTGTCAGCTATTCAAATAGAGCCTTCAGTTAACTAAGTGACAGATTTTTGCAACGTATATCTTGCTTACGTTTCGTTGTAGTATAGTAACTGTTATACTGAAGCAGATTGATTAAAACATTAATGTTTGTTTTTAACTGTCATTCAAACAAAGACCAACCCTAACTGTTTTTACCCAGCGAAAACAGCGCTTGTGGATAATTTTAAAAATAGTTTTACACATTGTAATGTGGACTGGGATATTGAAAAAGAATGACATAGTTGTTTAGTAATGTGACACAGACTTGTGATCCATTTCCCAAAACAGTAATTGGTTTAGTGGTATAATTAGGTTTTGGGATAGAGATAAAGTTCTGGGCTTTGATTGGTTGATTGGAATGTTGCCAACAAAAGATATTGTAACATTTCCTATTTGGATAAATTGTAATATGTTCAATGTATCTAAAAAACAGACAAATGCCAAATCAGTGATTTTTATTCTATTAATTTGTTGAATGGTTGTGTATATATAGTTTAAGCTTATAAGCTTGTGCATTTATGTTGTGTGTTTCTTAGAAGGTCAAACATATGATTGTGGCTCCAGATTCCATAACAAACAGATCACAAAAATAGCCTCAGTCTGTGGCCAAACTGGCTTCTGTGTTTGTGTGTCCAGTGTGTGTGTGTTTGTTGGCTAGACTGGGACAGCTGGACAGGTAGTGATTGGATAAGCTTGTGGTCACACCAGTTCTGTTTCAGGATCCCTCATCTCAGTAGGGCATGAAAACCACCTAAAATTCACAGGCTTTGAAATGTTTGGCATATTTGAGGCTGGTTCTGCGGGCTGCAAAGTTTTAGCCAGTTCTGGGAATGGACTGGAACATGTTAAGAACATTATGAGCTGATAATGTGTGAGCATGAAGGTTTCATGTTAGACCCCATGTTGACCTTGATGATACAATTTTACAAACTTAGCCACATTAGCATTTCAATTTATTGATGTGTGCTTAAAAATACAGTCATGATACCACTGTAATATATTCCCAGCTAAAAGGAAACGTTCTCTGAACGGTACCTTGCCGTACTAGTTAGTAGTAGAACTTTTTTAAAGTTATACATAATATTTAAATGTATGTATATTATATTTATGTTACAGGAACATTGTAAGAATGTTACAGTATTAAAAAATGTTACAGAATTAAATAACATTAATACAATGTCTAAAACTGGATATTTTGAATGTTTTGGTTGTAAAAACGTTAGGGAAATGTTCTCTGCAACTTGCATTGCAGTCATAGTCTACATTTTGTACTTTTTTTTGCTAACACACACAGAGACACACACACACACACACACACCCAATGGCAAATACTGTACAGGCAATCAATACTAATACAGGCAGATTGATGCTAATTATTTAGCATGTACTGTTTTCCTGGTGTGTGTGATCATAGCTGTGAATACACTGAGCGGTCGATCATAACCACTGAAGTATTAGATATAATGACCTCCATATGTTACACATGCATTAACTCTCTTTGAATTCTGCTCCACATCTTCTTGACTTATGTTTGCTCAACTTGAGGCATAATAGTTCATACAGAGGTCTGTTTGAGGTGAATTTATCAATGGCTCTTTGTTTCAAGGCTTTCTGTGCAAAAATCATGAGGGAACTCAGGGGGAAAGAGATCTGATTGGTGTTTCTCTTCAAACCCACGTTCATTCCTTTCTTTTGTGACTTCTGGCTTTGGTCGTGCAGCTTTGTTTTGGTTCCCCGTGTTACTTTTCCCTCGTTTTTTAGACTGTAGTCTGCTCCTCATCAGGGCTGGATATGCCACTGGCTTCCCAATTAGAAAGTTCCAAGTTATGTAGGGCACATTTAATGATTACCGTGGCAAACTTTCCAGATGACTTTTATCTCCCAGGCCCGCTTCACTTGTTTGCATTTTCCATTTAGCAGTAAGACCGTGACTGAAACCATACCTGGAGTGGATTTCTGTGTCAGGTCTATGAAGCTGTCCTACATGGATTCATGTTTTAGGGCAGTCGGGCTTTCATATAAATAAAATGAAAACAGAAACGTATTACTCAAAATAGGTCTTTTAAGTCTTTCCGAGAGACTAAACTCTTTCCTAAGTAATTTTGAAAGATTACTTGAGTTAACATTGTTTAAGAATGTAGATCAAAATAAATGTCAGCTGGTCTCGGGTGGAATTTACTAGGAATAAATTGAGTCTACTGACAGCGCTGTTTATTTGCTATTAATTCACAAAGTAAAAGGGTGTTTGTGCTAAAAAATATTCAAAAAGTGACTCATTTAAACAACTCGTCTCTATTTAAGCACATTTAGTGCTTAGTTAAACTAGACTGGAAAGGTAAGATGCAGGTTTTTATCCTGACATATGCACTGAAGTAAAATGGTTTTGTGGTCTTCAACCACCAGCGACTTGTTTTAAGTTGTTTTATAAAAAGTTTCTCAGCTTTTCCAACTGTGTAAAATGAAGCCTTGATTTAAAAAAATCCGCCAGTCTGTCTTCCAGGCACTGAAGCTTTTTGGCGTGAGCTGCCTTAAATCTAGCTGAGGAACCTGGAAGTCACTCGCTCAGAGCAGTGACCCCCATCCTATCCGTCCCCCTCAGTCCCCCTCCGTGACTTGACCTGCTTGTAGTCCTGAGAAAAGAATAAAAATGGGCGGATGTGTATGGATAGCAAAAGACCGCAAAATAAACAGCACTGACAATACTCTCCTGCCGGGCTCACGGGCCATTTAACCTGCGTAAACACCATAAAGAACTTTCAAAAAGGACGGGGAGGCTGTAGAAAGACTTCAACAGACAGGGTTTCTTCAGGCGTCCCACTGAGAACACTAAACACCCATCACTTTTAAGTGTATGTGTGTGTGTCTTTTATCAGTATGTGTTGGGTTAGATAATTTTATGGCCAGCTGTGGTGTGTAGTTGTGTGTGTGTGTGTGCTTGTGTTGTTATTCTTATGTCATCGGAACTATCCAATACCTGATGGAGCTCAGTTAGACACTCTGCAGCTCATATTTCTCTCGTTCTCCATCTCTCTTTTAGGAACTGGTGTCCACAGACGGTTACAAAGACTGTGACGTGTCAGGTGCAGAATGGAACAACTCTTCAGAGAGTGTATCAGACCTGCAGGTGGCCTCAGGGATGCAATGGGGGAAGGTGAGTTTATTACACACACACACACATACACACACAAACACACACACACTTACAATTGGGGGACCTCCCGTTATGAGCTTTCACACAACTGCTGTAAATTCTGGATTTTTTTCTGTTTACAAAATGTTTGGATAACGTTAGGAAAAGGTTCTTACAACCTAAAATTGTTAGCTGATATTTTGCTAATTTTGTTACTGTAAATTGACCCTAATCTTTTAGCATTTTTACACAGGAAATTTCTAGACAGGGGTAACAGTGTCGGTTTTAAGGTTTTATTGTGTTTGTAATGTCATTTGGTAACAGTTTTATGTGTGTGTGTTGTAGCTATCGCACTGTGGTTCGTCCATCCTATAAAGTCGTTTACCGCACTATCACCTCTCTGGAGTGGAAGTGTTGTCCTGGATACAGCGGATCTCAGTGTGAGGAAGGTATGAACAAGGAGGAGCTTAATTATAGATCAGATACGTTCACATTTAAAGTGAAGTGAAGTCAAAAAGAATGTGAAGGAAGAATGTGTGTGTGTATCAGTCAGTGTTGGGGAGGTTGTGACTTTATTTCAGGGGGTGCATTTTTGCAATCAGAGCAGTTTGTATCTGCGTCAAAATATTAGGATGACAAATGTAGTTAAAGGCATGGAAGGCGATCTTTTCCAGAAACATTTTTTGTTGTACTGGTTGAAAGTGTCTTCACATCCTGACAGCATTCACAAAGTAAAGTGGTCTAAGTATATTTATATATTTTTTTAAAGGCGCAGGACCATAAAATGTTCGTCCAATCGTTGCATTCGGTCTGAATGCAATGATAGGATGTCCTACATGCCTGTCGAACTGCGTATGTGATAATGTGTTTTGGAGGAGGCATGGCTGTGGAGAGCACTCTGAAGTTACGCTTGCAAAACTAGCTTGCTATTCCTAGCCTCTTTGAAATCGCTCAGCCTACTTTTAAGTTAGTTGCATCATTACTTGTGGTGGTTACTCATCGCCACGCTCAGTGAAGAAACTAGATGTACTCTAGTAATGGGAAATGATGCACAAGTGTTTGGGGTCTGTGAAGTAGCGAAATTTGTTATTTAATGTTTATACAGGCTCACAAGAACAGACCACCACATAACAAATGTCTCGCCCTGCAGATCATGACTCACTTTGACTTTGACTTTTGCACGTTTGTTTCTCTGTCTGTTTGTAAATCATGCACCGCTGTCAGTAGAGCAAATAGTGGAGAAGACAAAAGACCAGACACAGGATGGATGGTTATTTTGAGACTTGTGTGTGTGCGAATGAGTGTGTGATTAATGTGAGCGCGTGTCTGTGATGTGTTTGCGTGCTGTTTCTGGCTGCTTTGCTAGGTAACTGAGTGTGTGTGTGTGTGTGTGTGAGAGAGTGTGTTTGGCTCTGTTTTCTGAGTGTCAGCCAGAGCCTTATTGTGAGTCGTGCTGGGAGAAACTGTGAGAAGCTATGACAGTCTCCTTTTTGTCTCCTCTCCTCTCATTTCCTCTCCTGTTGTCTCATTTTCTTCTCACCCTCTCCTGTCTTACTTGAAAATCCAGCTGATGCTGTTGGCTGTGGCTTGGAGCATTGTAGCTGGATTTTAACTGGTCTAGATAGTCGTCATAAACTGGTTGGTAGCTTGGTCAAGCTAATTTTGGAACACTGGTTTGGAGTGACTGGTCAACCATCTAAGGACCAGTTTGCAGAAGCTATTGACCAGTTTAGACCAGCTAGACACATAAGCTGGATTTTCCAGCAGGATCTACTCTCCCCATCTCTCTAAAGAGCCCTGTGTTTTTGTGTTGTGTGACTTAGCCAAAGGTCAGCCCTGCAAACTGTTGTTTAAACCAGCTGTACTGACTGAACCCCTCCTCAGGATGATGGAAAAGTTCATGAGTTATGTTTCGGTTGGACTCTCTTAAGGTCAACTAAATGATTTAATGTGGCAGACATAGCCAGGGTGGCAAATCTTTTATTTGACTGAACATTAATTCACTTTTATAGACATTTTCTGCTTTAATGCGCATTGTAAATTGCTGTGAGCGATCTTACACCTTTTATGTTTGTTTATGAGGCTGTGTGCGTGTGTGTGTTACTGTTTTCCTATCATTGTGGGGACCAAATGTCCTCACACACACACCTACATTTGTGGGGACCAGCCAAAGTGGGAAACTGAATGAATGATGTTTATTCGAAAACGTAAAAATGCAAAAAGGTTTGTGTGGGGGGAGGGTGACGGTTAAGGGATATACAGTTTGTACAGTATAAAAGTTATTTTGTCTGTGGAAACTCCCCACAAAAATAACTGTACAGATTGCCCATGCCATTTTCATTGTGTTAGGTTTTATCCACTGTACGGTGGTGAGATGGACATTTTAAAGGAATAATTTGCCCAAAAGTTACATTTAAGTCATTTTTTTACTTACCCTTATATCATTTCTAAAAACTGTTTAATGTTTTGTTTGACACAAACTCTTACACTTTATCTCACTTTTATCATACAATGCAAATGAATGAGGAGCTGTCAGAATTAATAAAAAACAAAAATACAAAAAGCAGTCCACACAACTGATATTGGCACTATATTCCAACAACAGCTTTGTGTGGGAAACAAACCAAAATTGAAATCATTATTCAGTGAAAATCTTTCCCTCATAGCTCCTAAGGGAAAGTTTTGACTACAGATTTTTTGGGTTTTGGATAAACTGTTCTCTTAAGTGCTCTCGGATCAGTTAAAAATGCAACACTGTCCAGTTAATGAAGGACTGCTGCTTGCACATCTCACAGACACATGCTGTAGATTTTAAGCCGTTGACTGGTAGCCGAGTTGAGCGTGTTTAGAGAACCGGACTGAGCCAAGAATGCAAATCAGAATTAGAGGATTAAAAACATGATCTAATAGTTACTTCATTTTGGAAATTAGTTTGTGCTTATCCAAAGACGAAACCACATAGACACACACACACCGCCACTCAAAATGCATTCTGTGATACATATTCACCCAGTTAAATTCCCCAAGGCGTCTGATAGCCGTGAAATGAGAGATAAAGTGAGTGAATTAAGTGCTATCTGTTCCTCATAAGAGAGGGATGATGAAATGGATATTGGATACTGACTGTGAACACTACTGTCTTATCAGTACCATGTGAGACAAACTGAGATCACAGACACCCTAGAGTGGAACTGACAGCTGTACTCTCCAATCTCTCTCTCTCTCTCTCTCTCTCTCTCTCTCTCTCACTCTCTGTCTTGCTCTCTCACTTTCTTATATTTTGTCTGCTTTTTGCTCTCTTTCTCTCTCTTTTAATTCCTCTTTGTCTCTCTTTTTCCCTCTCTCTCTTTTAATTTCTCTTTGTCCCTCTCTTTCCCTCTCTCTCTCTCTCTCTCTCTCTCTTTCTATATACATATATATATATCTCTGTTTGTCTGTCAACACACTGAAGATATAGGCTAGAGTGATTCTTATACAGGGGCATGTGTGGAACCCCAGTGGAGTTATATATGGAGGTTCCAAGGGTGTAAACATTTAGATTTTTCTATGTTAAACCTATAAAACAAAACATTAATAGAGTAAGAAAAGCTAATAACTATGTCTTGATATATTTTAATTATATGAATATAATATGTATATTTTTGTATATGTGTGAGTTTGTGTGGATTACACTCATAGGAAAATGTATATGCTACTGTACTTGCTAAGACTTTCACCTGCAGTGTTTATTGTTTGTCGTTTAGATGGGGACAGTTCATCCAAAAATAAATACATTTTTAGTTTTCCATCATTCACCCATCATCATGTCATTCCAAACGTGTATGACTTTATTTCTTCTGCGGAACATTAAAAAAGATATTTTGAGAAATGTCTCAGTGGTTTTGTGTCCATATAGACGAAGTCAACGGGTACCACTGTTGTTTTGGTTAACAACATACTGCAAAATGTCTTGTTTTGTGCTCTTTAAAGGCAACAAAAGTGATACAAGTTTGGAATGACATGAGGGTAAATGACTGAAGAATGATCATTTTTGGTTAAGCTATTCCTTTAGAAACTGTCTCTCTCTCTCTCTCTTGCTCTCTCTCCCCAGCTGGCTCTGTTTGTGTCTACACTGGCTCCAGATCGGTGTCATGTACACAGTATGGGTTTTAGTTTGAAATGTAAAGTGTAAAGGCATTTTAGGTTATGTGCATTGACTCTGTGTTGTTGTAGGATCGGTTATGTTGTGATGTGGTGTGGCTGGAATGAGGAATTAGAGAAGCTGTGCTTTATTAAACAATATCTCTTTACACATAATCATCGCTTTAAAACACAAGACTATTCAACTTAATGGCTTTCCAAACAATGCTTTCAAAAACTGGCCCATAACAGACAGAGCAGCAACAGGGACCGGAAGACAGCGAAAAAGTGACACCCAAAGCATACTGTGTTTCTTACGTGTGCTCTTTGACCGTTTGTGTAAACACAGAAACATTCTGGAAAGTGTTAAAGTCCACATAAAATAGTATTGCAGTAGCTACACTAGAGCATTAATAAAAATATATAATAATGAAAAAACTGTTCACAATTTGCCAATATTTAAACCAGATCTGGGCTGCTTCAAATGATCTTTATGTATCTTTTTGTATTAAGAGTTTAAAAAATCCTTATGTATTGCTGTGGATCGAGGAATGTGGATAGTTTTTTTTCTTATACTTCTTGCATGTAATGGCTTGTTATTTTTCATTTTTTTCTGACCGGCGGCGTCTGAACTAGTGTAAACATTACATCACCTCTCGCTGATAACACACAAAAACATATTTAAAGGAAATGTCAAGCGGTTTATCTGAAGTAAGTTTTATAAAGATCAGGGTCACACCCTCTTTCACACACTCCCTTATACACACACACACACACACGTTGTACAGAATTTAACGTGTGTGTGTGTGTTTTTGTACAGTATTTAAATAAATGAGTTTGTTTTGCTGTATTAGAGAAACGGCTTTAATGCCAGGCTAAGATTATTTTCTATTCACTAAACGTAACCCCCTACATGAACCTGAATTATTATTACAATTTCTTACTAGTGAAGATCCATTTGGCCCTCACAAGTAAAGCCCAGTGTACACACACACACAGAGCATCTGTAGCTGTGTGGTAATTAGCTGAGGTCAGCTGTGTTCTCCGAGCTGTTATGATATTGTCTTACTGTCGGTTTTTAAATACACGGCTATGTGTAAGTCTTTCAGATGAGGCGTTACTGTAAGTGCTCACAGATGGAAGTGCTCACAAGAGTCTGTCACAGATATTCAGCCTGCAGAGTTTTCGAAAAGCTGCCTTTTCCACTTTCTTACCTAACTTTGTACTGTTCTGGTTTACTGCAGCACTACTAGTAGATTTGACAATTAACTCTTATTAACTTTTCAGTGTTTTAAACACAAGGTTGTGCGTTAAAATTTAGGAAAAGTGTTCTGTAAAAAATTGAAAAAATTTATTGGGTAACACTCTACAAAAAGGTTTTTTAAGGTTAGTTAAAATAAACTAACATTAATTAACCAAAAAAACACTTCTATAACTACTAACATAGTTAACATATAGTAATAAAGTATATTGTTTATTGTTAGTTCATGTTGGCTAACATGTTGACTAATGTTAACCAATGGGACCTCATTGTAAAGTGTCATTTAATATCGATTAGAAACAAGACTAAAGAAATGTTTGTGACTCTGCTGGGCTCTGTTGACACAGCTTGACATTGTCAGTTCCTGTATCAATAACAGCTTGTGTTTTACTCATTTGTAAATTGCTTCGGTTAAAAGCATCTAATGAATAAAAGTCAGCTGTAATTTTAAGAAAACAACATCTCTCTCAAATGAATTATTGCAAGTGACAGAAACACTTGCATTCCTGCAAAATATAGGATTGTTTTAAAAGCCCAAAGATTAAACGCAACGAGCAAAATACATGATGTATCGCCCTGCAAAAAATGAAATAGTATCAAGGCTTTGTTTCAAAATATTTTTCAATCAGATCTCCTTTCATGTGAGTTTATTATTGCAGATTGTGTTGTTGATAAGTGTAATAACCTAACATGTGTTAAATCATTACTTTCTCCCTCTGTGTCTGTTTAAGTTTGTGAAAGAAGAATTCTCCACAGGCTTCAAGAGATCTTGTTAAATAAATGATTAAGGATTCATTTTGAAATGTTTATGTTCGAACACATTAACGCTGCACTCCGCTCGTGTGTGTGTGTGTGACTGAGGGGAAGCGAGCAGCTTGTCTGTTTGTCGCGTGGGAGGATGTGTTGAATTAACACGCCTGTCACAGAAGTGTGAAGGGCCCTACATCAAACCCCGCCTCCTGGCCAGAGCGAGGCTGTGCGCTTTTGATGCGCTAATTAGCTGCACAACTTGCAGGCATGCGATGGTCTCTTTAAAGCCGCAGAAATGTAATCTGTGTTTTCACAGCTCAGCTCGGCTTATCGGGGGGGTTCCACGCTAAGCTGCTGCGCGTCGAGCATCGGTTAGTTGCGCACACTCGACGTGGAAGCTGTCATTCGGGGCGGGTGTGTGCTGAGCTCTTTTTTAAGAACACTTCTTATTTTGGTGTGATTTAAGATCTGCTTAATGAATTGGGAAGGGGCCAAAGCCTCAGGCAGAGCCTCCGGCCTGCCTTTGTGTTAGTCAGTCAGTTTTGTGTGGCCGGTGTGTGTTTATGTTTCTGAGCAAGGCACTGCGTGTGTGTCAGCGTGTGTGGGAGATATGAGTGTCAAGGAGTGTATTGTGCAGCTGTTGTGTCTGTGTGTTTTTACTTTGTGAAAGTGCTCAGTGGGTTATATGGGAGGATTCGGGGATTTAACCCAAAATACACTTCTCTCACAGTAAGCAGTACTGAACATTTCATGCAGTGCAATAAATAAGCAATACCTCTACAACACACAGAAGGCACATATTGAACACACACTCTAAATGTACACTGAACACATACGTTTACTGCACACTCTGAATCCACACTGAACACACACTCTAAATGCACACAGAACACACACATTGAACACAATCTAAATGCACACAGAACACACACATTGAACACACACACTAAATGCACACTGAACACACACATTGAACACAATCTAAATGCACACTGAACACACACATTGAACACACACACTAAATGCACACTCATAATGCACACTGAACACACACATTGAACACACACACTAAATGCACACTCATAAT
>JAZGTK010011503.1:0-15564 GCA_036877625.1 Ambastaia sidthimunki | reverse complement strand
ATTTCATTAATTTTCAGGCCTTTTTTAAGCCAACTCTAAATATTGAACTACTCACTAAACTTTTTTTATTTGTCAGAAACCTTTGAAGATACCGAGTTCAGTTACAATAAAGCAACGTGTGATGAACATCAAGGAGACTTTCGGTAAACACTCAAATGGAAGTTTATGCTTGACTTACAAAGATGATGAAGATCTACAGGATAACACGAATCCGTACATGCCGTTTTTAATCTCACCAGTGGCGCTGAAAAGGTGTTACAAAGCTTTGCAAAGTTAAGCACTTTTAGATGGCTTTTTGCTCCCAAAGCCACTCAATCTCGCTCACATTTACCCAACACCGCCTTTATGCATATAAACCTCGTTTACAGGAAGAAGTCAACAATGCAGGTGCTAGCTGTCTTGCAAATCAGACTTCTAGCTTTCTCTGTGAGCACGCACACACACGGATCCAAAAGTGATTTGTGTCAATTTCCTCGGATTCAATGGTCCCACATCTGCATGGATTAGAGACAGACAGACGCAGAATGGAAAGGATGTCGCTCCGGTGCTGAAATAAAGACACATCCGTTGTATGATGTGTCAACCGCTGGCGCTCAGTGGATCAGGGATTAAACCGCAGCTATTGACACCGCCTGCTCAAAAACTAGGAGGCTTCCACATTCACTGGAGATACGGTTCAAGAATTATTCTAATCCAAAACATTCAGATAGAGAAGGAAAGTGTGGAGAGAGATAAAAACAGATTTAGACTGAAGGTGAATGCGTGTGTGGGTGACAGGTCTGTAGTTTCTGATCACGTCCTCGAATCTCAACTGAGATAAATCAACACACTAGACTAGACAGCTGAAGAGCATGTGAACAGCAAAGCAGTCCTCCACTAACAAAACTAATGACTTGAACTTAAGTTATAAACACAGGCAAGTCTCAATCTAAGTTCATTCTCTTTATAGTTTGTTTTAGCATTGACCAGGTGAAACGAGTAAGTCTGATGATCTAAAAAAAATCATGACACATCTCTCAAGCACATCCATAAAGCTCTAAACCAAGGGTTTTGAGATTTATTTAAATAGTGCAGCACTGGTTACAATACTGTTTAATACTAAGCATTAGGGTTTGAAAAAGTTAATAACAGTGGATGGAGGAATAAAAATACAGCTTTTTTAGTGAATGAATAAACGGATGGATGGATGGAACAAAAGACAGAATGATCACAAAAAGCAGGATGGATGAATGGATGGTGATGATGGTGTAATTTAGCCACCGATCACATCAATTAAACCAAAGGTTAACATACACCAATTGGTGTTTGCTTATGTTCAGTATTAAAATATTTAACCACATACACAAGTTGAAGTGAAAGGCTCCGGGCCCCATCATGCACAGGGGAGGCATTATCAACATGACTTAATGACTTGAATTAAAATATTGCACACATGTATTGTTAAAGACAGCATTAAACATTAATCTATTCCTATAATTAAAAGACTCTACAGATGATGAATTAGTTAAATAGTTACATTTATAATGACAAGCTGCTGAATTAAACATCAACGCTGACAAGTAAGAAACACGCTCGTCAAACGAACGTATTCGAACATCCTCGCGGCACTGACATAGTTACATTTTAAAAACCAGAAGTGGACGCACGCGATTTCTTACAGATAACACTAATGGACTCGTTAATTGCTCCGGTACCGGCAACAATTTTCATGGCGACCACCTAATGCCTTAGTAACAGCTCTCCAGTGATGAATAATTGGTGGGATGGAGAAACAGGATAAGAGATGCTTAAAACAGGGCTGGAGGAAAGTAATTAAGCAAGCCCCTATACACGGTCCAAAATGCCCTTCACAACAGCGTACTGTAGGGCCCTCCTCGTCACAGCCAATCAGCTGCTGCGAATATACCGTCCTTCCGTCTTGAAACGTGTGGCCTTTTTAAATCAGAGAGGATGAGTGTTTTCAATCAGGGGCAGATGGTAAATAGATTTCGGTAAAAGCTGATGTGTGATTGCGAAGGGGGCGGGAGGGGTCTGCAAAACCCTGTTCACGTGTTGCACTACAATGGTGCGAAAACGTGTGCTTGGCCTTCACAGATGTGGGGGTGTTGAAGGCTGTTGTGTGTGACACATGTGATCAACCTTTTTGCAGTATAATCCCAGCTAAAAAGGAACGTTCTCAGAATGTTGGTTATAGTGTTCCCGAAATGTTCTCTTAAAGTCATCACAAAACGTTCTTGCAGGAATTTTAATAGAATGATTTTTCAATGTTTTAAATTATATACCAAAAATAGTTGTTTCAGAATTTAAAAAATGTTTGCATAACCAAGCAATCATGTTAATACAAGGTCTGAAAACTGGATGTATGGAATGTTCCTAAAACATTTAAAATAACATTTTAAACATTTTTGTAATGTAATTGAAAGTTAGGAAAATGTTCTTACAACCTTCAATTGTTCGCTGGGGTTATCCACATTTTAAACTGTTATTTGGTTATTATATCTCTGTTAGAGTGACTAGACAAATCTAATTTATTTCTCAGGTTTGACACTGTTAATAGTACACAAGACCCCAGACCATTTTCAGACCATTGAACCATTTTCATACAAAGTGAAACAAACCTGTGTTGAAAACCTAATATGCCACTCAAAAAAACACTCCAACGGCAAAGACCAGAAGTGAGTTGGCCATGACACCTGTGAATAAAGATGACAGCCGTGTGTGTGTCTGCAGGAGAGGTGAGGCCAGGAGGAGGAGGAAGATAAAAACAGATGAAGGGCACTCATACATGTGTACATCAAGGTTGGAGCATGTGCTCAGAGGAGAGCCGTCACTGAAGGTCAGCGTAGATTTGTTCTGAGTTCTCCAGTTGCTTAGCACGGTTCATCAGAGCTTTCCTGGACTTCACGAATGTCTCCTCTCCATCATTATATTGCTGCACAGTTGCATGCTGGGAAATAAAGAACAGACCAAGAGGCAAATATAAGTGAAACATTCGTACTTTAGATTAATTTATCTAAAAGAATGAGTCAGTTTGTCTGAGCAGCCAGACAAAATCAAACAATGGCAGATGAAGGTTGCACAGAAATTACAGCAGCTTTAATTAAAATAAACACTGAACATGCATGTCTACTAACATTACTGCAAGAACTTTTTAGGATAACTTTGAGAACTTTGAGAACTTAGCCAACGTTCTTAGAATGTTTCCTGTAAGCTGGGCCAAGCAACTACTACAGATGAGTCCACTACATTGTCTCAGTTACGCTGATGTTAGAAGTGGAAGCTAAAAAACATAATTGCACTATTATAATCAATGTAATCAGAATGGAGCTCAGTACAGCCCTTTGTGGTTTGTGATAATTTAGGGGTCTGGGGCTCCACTGGCTCATGTCACAGACCTATTTGCTGCTTTCCAGCTCTGCCAGCTCACCCGACAGGCTGGACACCATAAACTCCTGCACTCATAGCTACGGTATCACACAAGACAACAAATGTTATAGTTCTTAATGTCTGGAGACCTTATTCAGAGCTGTGGTGGTGGAGATAATCAGGTCTGTGTATGAGTGTGAGTTTGCATTGGTGGCTGGTGGAACAGCAGGAAGCCACAGATGGGATGTAAAAAGGTAGAGGGAACAGACAGAGTCTCTTCTAAAACAGATACACAATCATTTCTCTGTCGTACACTGTAAAGCAGTCATTTCACTGCCATGTTGAAACGTTAAGCTAAGAAAAAATCTCCCCCTTAAAGGGATAGTTCACCAAAAAACATTCAATATTCTATTAAAGCTGCAATCCGTAACTTTTGCCTCTCTATCGCCATCTCTGTCTGAAACATAAAATTGCAGATGCATTGCATGTATATACATATATGAAGTGTGTGTGTGTGTGTTTGTGTGTGTGTATGTATATACAGACATTTTATTTTATAGGTGCCTGTATTAGCACAAGTCCTCCAGAAAGGAAAATGAATGTCTTTTCAGATAATGTCCTCACAGTCACACGACAGTCACACACTGACGCAGAGAAACCTGCTCAAAACACACATGCAGGAGCATCCAGATAATTAAAATATCAGTTCTGCAATTACTGACAAATGGCCTTCATTCCGCTGTGGTTTCACAAAAGCAGGCAGCAAAATGTCTGTCCAGCGAAGGTAATTCTGAACTAATTCTGCAACACTCAAAATCCACTTAGGAGATATAGCAAGTAATGGCTTTGACCCAAGCAGATGAGGCTGTTTCAAAGCCAATTTCCTTCAGATTCATCAAGCTTGACCAGTTCTCCAGCCATAATAATCTTTTGGCAGGTTGACTTCATATTCCCATGCAGGCTAGTCAGAGGAGACAGAAGTTTAATGCCCCATTGAAAACACACACACACACACACACATACACACACACACACACACACACACACAGGAACAAAGAGAACTCATGATCCAGGCACCATCAGACAGACTCTGTCTCTGCTCACCCCAAACACCATCAGACAAGCCCCCTCCAATTACCTGCAGCCCATTTGTGCTCTGACAGGACACTGTGTTATAGACTGAGGACAGCGGTTGTCTTTGGAAATAAAATATGTTGATGGAAAATTAATTCTGAACTTAACACACTGTATAAACCTGAAAATTTCTTACTTAAATTACTTCAAGCTGAAATTTGCTGCTTGTTTTCATATAATGCTGAGGGAAATCAAGTATTTGTTATTTCATGCTTACCCACCCGGCTAGACAATCCTGCTTAGCTGTGTTGTGGTACATGGGCAGTTCAAAGCTGTTGTTGGTTCCTGATGGTCAACCAGCTTTAGGAGCTAATAAACACCCTGTATAACAGGTAAAAATAAGATATAAGCTCCAAATCACATATACATCAGTTTAAACAGAACTCTCCAACAAAACACTGACTTGAATTACCATGGACAACACATTTTTTGAGTCAGCCTTGTCGCAGAGTAGCAGACAGTATAGTAAATGTACTAACATTTTTCTACGAATGGCCCATCCCTACACAAACCACGCCCACTTGATGTGGCTCCTCCCTCCCAAACCACACCCCAATTAAGTGTAAAGTCTGCCTTCCCAATCACCCCACGTACTATTACAAACTCTTTTTTAGAATCTGTAATGTTTTTACTATCAAAAACAGGCTATGTAAGCTTTAGCAGTCAAATGTGTGAGAACTGAAGTCAGGCCATTTTGTTTTAATATTATCTTATTATTTTATATAGTGGATTTGATGTATGTGACTCATATACCGTAATGAATATTTAAATTAATATTAAAGATTAATAGTAATAATGTGTAATGATAATGACATGTACCTGTTCTTTCCATAAATCTTTGAGTCTGTGTTGGGGCTTGTTTTGTACATGGTCTTGTTCCAATTTCTCAGCTCCCATCTTACAATACAACAATGCCTGCAATAC
This sequence comes from Ambastaia sidthimunki, assembly GCA_036877625.1. NCBI lineage: Eukaryota > Metazoa > Chordata > Actinopteri > Cypriniformes > Botiidae > Ambastaia > Ambastaia sidthimunki. Next base: position 10,140 of record JAZGTK010011503.1, on the reverse strand, counting down.
AAGAAAGACAGAGAGAAAGGGCAGGAAACAGGAAGTCAGTAAGTATCAGTGAACAAGTGCCTTTGGGGGCAGTGGGGTGCAAATAAAACAATTTAAAAAAAACTATTATTTGGCAAGTCCGTGCCATGACATTAAAAAGTAAATGCAGCTTTAATTTAATCAGAATAAAGCAAGTGCCCAAAATGGGACCTTAAGACTTGCTCTGGAAAACAAAAACAACACCGTCTTAATGAGACTCATTAGTTCATAAACAGAAGTATTTTTAAAAAGTAAAAACACAAATTTAAATTTCATACATTTTATTTTCCTACTAATTACATAGAAGAACTAAGCCACAGCTGGATACACTAGTATGTTATTGTAACCTGGATTCTGGATAGACAAACCTTTAAACGCTGTTGCATGTTAAATATTAGAGACAACAATGAAGTTAACATACATGTAGAAACTGTGTAATGCTTAGAAAAGCTGTGTTCCTCTTTGCCAGCCATAACAGGTCTGTAGCTCTTATTAAAATGATTCGATAAAGCTACAGTTGGGTGACAGCTAGTCTAATATTAATACCTAATAAAAGAATCATATAAAAGTTTATTACAGTAAAGTCAGGCTAAATTAAAACACCAGCCTCAGAGGTGAAGCTTGGGTGGAAGAACATCTACTCTCGTCTTGAGAGATTTGTGACATTAATATAAACGAATTTGGAAAATACGTAGGGAAAACGTAAGAACATTATTTTTATGCTCACGATTATGGGTCTGGCTATCGCCGAACTATCTTCACCTCTTTTTCTTTCAGAAGCTCATTTGGAAAGCGTCTGATGGAGTAGAACATGCACGCTTGTGTGGACATCAGACTCATTCAGGGTAAATGTGTATTACCTTTAATGGAAGCCACTAATTAAAGTGTCTCAGGGAAGCTAAAGAAGTGTGGCCTATTCCTGCTGCCATTAGATGAGCAATATTGCGGAAAATGCCTGTGTACATTAAAGCGCATCAGTCTGCTGAGGCTGCATTTAATGCATGCTGCAGTTGTGTTGTATTAAATCAGCATTATTACAAAGCGGGTTTGCCGCATTTGCATTTATCGCCTGATACTCACAGTGCATCTTTCTGAGGCGTGATGCACTTACTCGAAAAAAATAATTTCATAAATAAACATATTAAAAAATACAAATATACAATTCATTAATTAAATCATCTTTAAGCTTAAATCTTAAAATCAGTGCTTATTTAAAGCTGCAATACATAATTTTTGCCTCTCTACTGCCACCTCTGTTATAAACATAAAATTGCAGACTGCATGCAGAGTTACTGTTTAAAAGTGGAAGACAAGTTTAAATACTAAACAACTAGACCAGACAGACATTTCCTATGAAATCCTAAATTATAAATTAAAACGTCTAAATTATAAAGCTTTATTACAGACCTATCACTGAGAATCAGAGTTAGGTAAGGAGATCATGTTGAACACTGATCTGTCACGCATGTGCTAGGAAACTGATGAACTTTTGTGCATTTTTAACCCCTCAAAAAATGTACAGATTAGAGCTTTAAAAGCTTTTAAATTAGTCAAACCAACCAGTACTGCTGTCTCTGTTGTTTGGCGGTGACTGTTTTTGTGGCATGTGTGAGTGAGTGCAAATAATGGCCGTGCTGATAATGTCAATGGCTATTATGGTGAGGGACTGTGGTTTTGTGATGGCCTGCTGTATTCAGAGCAGTAATAGACACCTAAAGGACACAGAAACACAGCACAGAGACCTGTGACACCAAAACACCAACCAGCAACATGCCAATCAGGTTTGCATTTAGCCACCACCTCTCTTTGCCCCTCCCTCCCCCACCCGCTCGCTCCCGTTTTCAAAGGATTTTTAATCGCTGCCATATCGGCGAGTGGGACCAATCAGAGTAAATGAAGATCAATAATGAGCCAATGGGCACGCTTTATTTGGTAGATGAGATGAATCATTAAAACGAAGCGTGCTAATTTGACAGCTGATGCACCGGGGTGGGCACTTAGGAGTAATGATGCCATCAGAGTGAGCGAGCGAGCCAGTGAGTGAGAGAGAAAATAGACGGATACAAAAACTGCTTCATTTCACACAGGAGGAAAGAGGCGAGAAATGGACTCTTTAAAATTCCTTTGACATTTTAATGTTATGAATCCATGCACACATCTCATCAAGCCATTTCACATAATGAGCCAATGGCATGAACTGCATGCTTGTGCGACACGCATGGAAATGATTATGTTTAAAATGATGTGCATTATCTGACGTTTACCTGCATGGCTGTTAAAGAGCAACACACACATGAGACTAAAACAGTTCACTCAACACTGACTGCTGAACCACTGTCTGCTGTGTTTATTTCCACAAAACGCTTGTGTGTGTGTGTGTGTGTGTGTGTCCTGTTATTCACCATGTTGTGGGGATGTGTGTGTGTGTGTACTTGTACATCTATCTTTGTGAGGACCAGTTATACTATTGGAGTGATGACAAAGACAGTAAAGTGAGGACATTTGTCCTTTGAAGGTTAGTTTGTGAGTTAAGACTTGGTTTTGGGTTAGGATTTGAATTAGGTTAAGAGTTAGGCAGTTAGTTGGGATGGGTAAGGTTAAGGTAAGGGGCTAGAGATCATATTGTGTCTATGTATGTCTATGTATGTCTTTACAAAGATAGCTGTACAAACGTGTGTGTGTGTGTGTGTGTGTGTGTGCATGTGTGTGTGTGTGCATGTGTGTGTGAGTGTGTGTGTGTGTGAGTGTGAGTGTGTGTGTGTGTGAGTGTGTGTGTGTGTGTGAGTGTGTGTGTGTGTGTGTGCATGTGTGTGTGTGTGTGTGTTAAAGAATGAGTGATACACACAGAGACGAGTGTGTTCCGGGTCTGTATTGATTCACAGTAAGATCAGTATCCTTTCCCCACTGTGGTCACTGAATAGGACAAAAGTTCAATACAAAAAAATCGGCTGCTCATCCAGTTCTCACAAAAGCAATTTGTAATATGGATTTATCCCGGCTGTCGACAAAGCCGGCTGCTGTTTTTACTATTTAAAAGCTTTGATCGGATAACCGGAGATGCTTCATCTTTTTTAAGGGTTGGACGGCGTGATTCATTTGCAATGTAGGTGGCAATTTTATCTCAAACACAGTTATGGATTGCGAGAAATAAAAGAGGAAGCAAATGGACTGAATACATTTCAACAGGCCTGTCTGTGGTGGACACCTCCAGTGAGTAAAACCTACAACAGCTTAATCCAGAGCTGCACTGGCATTCATGATGAATATTTAAAACCTCACCGTTTCCCTCAAGCTGACAGCACAGGCTGTTTCAGACGGCACGGACAAGCAGTGGGAAAACTGGAATAGCAGGTTCGAGTCGTGCTTCTGTGACTCTATACAGAATGAATAAAATAATTTCTGGGTTAGTACATTGACCTTTTTTAATAACCTAAAGTTTAGGATATAAACACCTTAATTGTCTGCTGTAGTTGGACTTACCGAACAGAATATGATGTTTACGTGCCTGTCGCTGTCTTTTTTAAAATGGAAAATTAGTTCACTTCAATAAATAGTAAATAAATACCTGTTCCCCCCCCTAATGGAAGAGTGTTTGAGAGTGTGTGAGAAGTGTGAAAGAAATGTGTGAGGTAGCTGATTAAAAATCTCTCCCTCATTTCTCACTCGCTCTCCGTCTCTCTCGCCGAGGTGATAAGAGCGCTGGGTGGTCGATACGACACTGTCTCAGTCTGCCGTAATTAGCGAGCGTATGCAGGGTCCATCACAGAGCAAACGGCACCGAAAAATGATCCCAAACTCCCCCAGTCACGTATAAGCTACCTCAAGCTTTACCTCTGTGAATCCACCGAGGTATTTAACGTACCTCACACCTCAAAGAAAGAGAGAGTGAGGAGGAGAATGAAAGAGAGAAAGCCAGAGAAAGAGAAAAAGCATTAATTATTTATCACTGGAAGTTTCTAACCACGGAAAAGACAGAGAGAGTTGAAGGGAATTTAAATGATTTCAAAGGAACTTGCGAAGACCTGGATTAATGAAGTCTCGGGCTTTGTGAAGCTCCAACCTGACAACAGTTATCCAATCTGAAACCCACATGTACGACATTATGAAATATTACATGTTGGAATTAAGGCCCTAAAGTACCTTTCCACACTTAGTCCTCTCACACTCGAACAAGATAATCCTTGTGCTGTCACATGACATTCCCTGATAATCAGAGCCAAGAACATTCCAAATCCTTCAGTTCACCTCCTGCAGAGCAGAACCGGCCTGCTGACAGAAGCTTCAAGTTCATAAACAAATAAATACACAAGCTGCGGTCACGCACCAATGATAAACATTGTCTTGTAGGTGTGCGTTTGTGTGCGATTCAGAAATGTTTTGACCTACCTGACCTTTAGAGCTGCAATCCGCAACTTTCGCCTCTCTGTCGCCATCTCTGTTTGAAACATAAAACTGTAGTTTAGTACTTTACATATGTTTACAAAGTCAAACTGACTCTGACCTGTCAGTTTAAATTATAAACCATTATTATAAACTTACCTCTGCGAATTAGGGTGAGGTAAAGAGAGCATTTTAATTACTGATTTGTTGGGTACTTGCTCAAATAGCAGATTTTTTAACAAAAAGGAAAGTTGCAGCTTTAAGGCGTGAGAAGTGTAGGAACAGGCTTTAATGCCCTTTATTGATGTTTAGGTTGTCACAGTCATATAGTGTGAGAGGCAAACTCTGTTTTTTTATAGCTGCTCTTTCTCCTGACTGGAAAGCTCTGACTGGCTTCATTCTGCAATAGAAATGAAAACATTTAGTGATTTATTTTTTACAAAGTAAAAAGCTCCCACTTTATATTAGGTGTATTTTACCATCTACCTAAATAAGAAAGTAATATGAGTAACCTAATATGAAGTGGGATTATTGAAAACACCACATTTGTTTCTAAATGTCTTCATTGTAGTGTCTGGATTCAAACTCATGTCGCCGTGACAGCACCAAGGCTCAGTATGTCACAAACACATGCATCAACCACCGCACCAGGGGTCTGATAAAAAAAGCCCTTTCTTGTTAGTTTTATAATCATACACCAAACACTTTGTGACACTTAAACACATGGCCGAGGTATTTGCAAATCAGCATGCGCAAAAATAACTCTTAAGTCTTTTCGCAGAACCGCGGTCTGTTATTCTGATCCAGATCAAATCTCTCCTGTTCTCACAGTGCCACATAATGACTCTCAATCGGCAACATTAGCATGAAACCTGAGAGCGCTTTCAAACACTGACATTCACACAAAGCTTTTGACATCCATCTCCAGTCCTACTGTAACCGTGGCATCTTAAATCAGTCATAATAACACCCCTCACAAGCGCACCGGGTACCGAGTGCTAATCTTACATCAGAGAATGCGGCAGCCGTCCTGGTGCGGTTGAGCAGTTGGATTAAGGTAGAGCTTTCCTCCCATGCCGAGGGGGCCGGCGTAAAGATGGTTTTATCAGAGGTCATTCAAATTTCTCAGCACGGGAGACAATGGAACCCACAGCAGTGGGGACCCTCGTTCCCAAGCCTGGAAGTCAAGCTATAAAGAGGAAATCGATGAAGTGTCTATTTCTGCTCGGCCACAATGGGAACAGGCTGCCGTAGCAAAACGGGATCAATACGACAAATTATTACAATTTCCACAACCTCGACTGGACATTCCGAGGGGCGCGAGCGCGTCTGCGTTCACCCCTCCCCTGAATTAGTGCCATCAAATGGCAGGGGGTAAAAAATAAAATGGACTTAAACACACACCTCACAAATGCCCATTCAGCCAATCAGTCACCTGATATGATGGAGCTGGAAAGATTGCTGGCGGTTCGAATGATGGTTTATGAATAATTGCGGCACATGTAGGTTTTTGCACAGAAATGGCTTTAATAAACGGTTTGGTAGGAAAGTCCACTCGCTGCAGAGGCCGCGGAGAGGAAAGTAATGATACAAAACAATATGTCAGGACGGATTTGAGTTTGGCCGAGGGAGACAGAGGCACACGGGTTCGAACATGATGCGCATGTTACGAAGCAGAACTTTTAGTGATGTGACACATCACATTGCTAAAGAAACAGACTGCTGTAAACGGAAATGAGTTTGCAAGGATAGGAAAGAGAGAGAAAAGCGACAGAGAGGGGAAGAGAAAGAGAGAGAATTTTAATTTATGTACTTTCTGAGTATAAAAAATACATTACAATAGATTCATGTATACATTTGGACCCGTTTGTTCATCGACATATGACATACTAACAGTAACCACTAAAATAACACATTATGAACACTACATACTACTTATTTTGCTTTGTTAAACACTATATAGAACAAAAGTATGCATATGTAAGACAGGGCATGAGAAATATTAAGAACAGGGGAGTTCCCAGAAACAGCTGAAACACATTTGGCCTTATGCTTTGGCTTAATAATTAACATTTCTGTGCTAAGCCAAACATGAGATTCAGACTGCAAGCAGTGGCTGCGCATGTTAACAGCTTGCAAAAAAAGGAGCCATGAAACCCTAAATTAGACTGATTAAGTCATCTGGCAAACACAGACTGAACTAAATACTGCAAAGGGCAAAGCGTTTGTTACAGAAACGCATGCTGGTTTGAAACGGACGTACCACATGCAGATTACACCCAGATGCTGTGTAGATAGAACTGTCTCAACACACACAAAACAAAAACAGGGCAACAGGAAAGGGGGCGGGGCTGAGGGGGGGGTAACTGTGGCTTCAGTTCTGGTAAAACAAGACTGCTGTAATCATACTGTATTTACAGGAGAACGGAATCTTTAATGGACTTAAATAACAGTTGTGAGTCTGATAAGTTGTTGTGTATTTTACTCATGGTGTAAGTATTCACTATAATAAATCACTATAATGTGATTAGTGGACTGTACCATGGCTTAAAACTAAAGCTGGTCTTTTATATGTTAAATAAAATACTTATATACTTTATTCCTCTATTCTATCTTAATAAAAAGTCATTGGTAGATTGATTTAAGTGTGAATACTGTCACATCCTGGTGATCTTGACACTGCAGTATTGCCTCAACCAATGCCGGGAGTCTGAGGCGGGACTATCTTTTTGTCTGACCAATGGCAGATGAGGTTTTTGGGGAAACCTGTTAAGAGAAACAGTATTATTTTGGCAGTACCGTTTGGTGATGCTAATAGTGCAGAAATAACACACCTGAGTCTTAGAAGCATCAGTTAAGATACCGTGCAAAACTACTTGAGGCTTTGATCTGATCTTTAAAAAGATTTTTAATGTCCAGTCCTCCAACACTGAGAGAGAGAGAGAGAGAGAGAGAGAGAGAGAGAGTGAGAGACAGACAGAGAGAGAAAGAGAGAGAGAGAGGCTAACTTTCCTTCATCACTTAATACATTTACATATTTAAATAAAATTATATATTTTAATATATATATATTTTTTTTTAATGTCCAGTCCTCCAACACTATTACAGAGAGAAATAGAGAGAGAGAGAGCAGTAGAGGGAGGTTAACCTTCCTCTGTCACGTGATACATATACATCTTTAAATGAAATTATGTATTTTAATTTATATTTAAATATGTTACACATTGTTATTACATTTCATTGTTTACAAATGTGTTTACTAATTTCAGCTGTGTGGTATCAATAATTATTCAAAACACAGCAGACAGTCACAAATCTTTTGTTCACAAATAAATTCCTGTCTCCATCAATAGATGGCACTGTTTGCTTTGTGCCCGACATGTACCGCTGCCCCAGCAAGACAGGAAGCAAAACACAGCTTTGCACTTTGTACATGTAATGTATCAATATCAAGTGTTCACAGAAAACATGCATTTCGAGAAATATAGTTTAAATAGTTCTGAATTATACATGTAGTTTATGTTAGAAACAATTTGCACATCAGAGGCATTTTAAACAATATGTCTAGCCAGTAATTCTCCAGTTAAAAAAAAATACTGGTTCTAAAATGAACAGGTTTATTTCAGGGTGAGAATGAATTTTGTCTGAGGTTCACAGAGTGGCAATAGATTTTGAGCAAGAGTTGGGATTTTGAGCATGCCTGCTTGTGTTCAGATGTGATGGGTGGGGAAGGTTTCAAAGAGGGGCAACTAAAAACTGAATACTAAAATCCATGGCCACAAATGATTAATTTATGGCTGTGCAGGGTCCAAACTGTTTAAACTCCAGCCATAGGAAATTGGAAAGCCAAATAAAATTGCTAAATTTTTAATGAAGCACAAACACAGAGCCCCGTTCTGTCCGCCTCAACTAGACTTCAGAACCTCAAGGTAACACTGTGTTAAAAATCGGTGTAATCAATACGCAGTGGTAAAAGTGAGAGAAGTGGTAAAAAAAATGATTATAAATTTGACTTTTGGTTTAACAAAGAAATCACATTGTAAAGATCATTTTAACTGTATGCGGTAAAAATACAGTCAGTGGAAGTTGGCTAGTAGGAGCAAATGAATCACATACCAACCATCTCACCAACCAAAACAGGCAGAGGTCAAGAACGCTCGAAATATAGAAACAGGGTTCTGCTTTTCAGACAGCTCCACTGAAATGTGTCTGTTAAGAGCGCCAGGGTCTCCCGCCTGCGAAGAGAAAGAATGTATCTGTTTTTAATTCTGTCTGGCTTGACAAACACGAGGCCACATAAATGAATATGTAAGCTTTCACCCGTTCTCATGCTGTAAGACATGATACTCATTCTCACCTCAATATCTGTGTGGCTTTGAGCTCAGGGGTGGGAGACAGGGACCAGGAGGGGCACTAAAGAAAACGGCCCCTACAGGTTTCATCATCCTGACCTCCGAGACTCACTTGGTTATCTCAAGGGCTTTCAAATTCAATCTCGGACATACATCCGGGTGCACGTGGGCCAAAGGGGGTAGGGTTAAAATTTTTATCAAATAAAAGTTTAGCTTTGCCTCTGGTTTCTTTGGTTTTGGCTACAGTTGATTCCAACCCAGAGGAACTTCCACCTTCTGCCTTATTTACAGTCCCCTTGGCAGACGTACTACGGCCCGGGGCTACAACACTGTGTACCTAAAGTTGATACTGGCAGGTAATCTTATGTCAAACATTCCCCTTTGATATAAAGTGATCAATAGATTCTTGTGAAGAAGTAATTTCTGTGATGTTTCAACTCGCCGTTTTCTTTTATTGCAATACATATATAATTCATATTTCTTCTGATCACTGCAAGGTGGGTCTCAGAGAACAGGAGCCATTGTGAGACAGAGCAATAAAGAGAGCGGAGAAATTGTGTGTTTAGATGTTTCCGGAGTACAACAATTTTTCAATCAATACTCTATGTAACACAATTATCTGCTGTAATCTGGTTGTATTGGAAAAGAGTTTTGCACCAGACCACTCCGGGGATTCAGTCTGAGGAGCTAACTGATAATTCCATCATATTTAAAATTTATAACTCGCAGTGAAATACGTAGCATCAACTTCTTGTAAACCTGGTAGCATTAGGGGACGTAAACAACGAAAATGTGCATTACAGGAATTACAATAAATACAGGAAGAGTGTTATTTTTGCCTTTTGTATTCAGTAAAATTGGTGTTTTTTAAATTATGATTTTTTTATCATATGTTTCAGAGCTAATGTAACTTTCTAAATCCCGCTATTCAAATGCATTGATACAGCTCAGAGCTTGCGCCCTGCTCTCCTGTAGTAACATTTTTATATGCATCATGAGCGCTGGCTACAGCAGGCTTTGCAACCTCCATCGTTCACCCCATTAAGCTGCGATTTTTCACCTTTTCCGAATTAACAGCGTTTGCATTTAAACATTTTCACTGTAGGAAGGATGCGGCGAGGATTCTTCAATTAGAATGCCATGTATCACTTCCAGCAGGCCCTCGCCACGGCAACCCCTGCGCCGCTGATGCGCAAAACAGGATCATAAATCATGTCACTGCCAGCCAATCAGCAGCTGCCGTTTCTGCTGGATAGGCGCAGTCTGCGGCATAAAGTTATATTCCTGCATGTAATGCATTATTCCTCAGCTTATTTTAAGGCCCAGGCGGCCTTAATGCAACAGAATAAACACCTCCAGCTAACAGCTTCAAACCTCCGAGGTCAGAAAA
>JAZGTK010011502.1:0-15565 GCA_036877625.1 Ambastaia sidthimunki | reverse complement strand
AACATCTCAAAGAAACATCCTGTTACTGGGGTTCTAATGGTTTCACAGGAAAGAAGTCACACATTACGTGTATGATTTACAAAAAACGCTCATAAATCGTTACCCTTCAAAGTCTGGGCTCAGCCAGATGAATATGTACAGAGCTATAGTGGGTGTGGTACAGTACGTGTGGGATACACTGAGGTGGATTATAAGTATGAAATCAAATCCAGTCTGCAGTGTCATAAGTGTAGAATGTACTTGACGTGGTGACGTGGTATTTCCTGTCTCACCCTGTTTCACTATGAGTCAGCTATAAATAAGGAACCAGGTAATTTACCTGCCGTGTGTATTGTGATGTCAGGAGATGTTTTGACAGGTTTTAAGACAGTAATCAATCATGCTTATCCTTCATCTTGAGTGAATGCAGTCAGTAACCATGTTTCTGACACTACAAACCCACACACTGTTCTTGCATATATTTTAAAAATGTGTTGTTTTTTATTTCTAATTGTTGGCCAACTTGGCTTTCATGAACCTACATGTACAAAAATGAACTGTTGCGGTTTAAAAAAGGTCTGTTTTCTTCTAGAAGAGGCTGCTTTGCACAAAATTGTACCGTGTGAACGTGACCAGATGAAGTTTAAAGAACTCATGCCACCACAATCAGGTCTAGTGTGTACGTTCCCTGACAGACGACACCTGTTATTCCTCAGGAATGTTTCCAAGAACCTGCAAACACACAAAGCCAACCTCCCTTTCTCATTTTTGCTCTTAATGGATAAGATATGGAAGTCAGTAAGCTGTAAAACTAGACCATTGAACCTAACAGGCTCTCAGATTGTGCTGTGGACTTTATACACAACGGACATTCCTTCTTCCCTGTCTTTTATCTCCTCTGTCGTGTAATTCGTTCCTCACTCTCAAACCAAACTTTGATAGTGATAATATATCACCAGCTATTATGCTGAGCATGTGTCTGATAAAGCGGATCCACTGGTATTCTCTTCTTCTAACCTGTTTTACAGTCGCATGAAAAATTTAAACACAGAAGCCATTTTAAAAACACACCACTGCTGGCAGTGAGTGATGAGGCACACCTGAAGCTAATATCATCACTGCTGTTATAAATCCAGAATCTCAGGCTGTAAAATTAGTATTTCCTTTGTATGCACAGTCTGTAGTCCAGGATGCTTTATATTCTAGCTTCACACATTACAATAACAACTAATTATGAGAACTTTAATTGTACTCCCTTAAAAGCAAATGGTGTCAGAGGTTTTGCCGCAAGGCCATAGTCTGTTGTACCAATGGAACGTTCGATGAATGTTACTGGTTCTTAATTTTTAAAAAAGGTTTGTAAGTATTACTAATGTACCTTTTCATTGGTATTTTAATGCATATTGTATAGAAGTGGATGGAGATTGTGTAGCCACAGAGCCTAATGAAACCCTTTTACCCACTCAAGCCATTTACGTTACAACATTTGATGACATATTGGCCCCATTAGCTGTATAAAATGATTGACTACGATGTAATAACCTTTATCCTACAGAAACTCTGCATACAAAAAGATAAGCTGTGTAAATCAACACTCTGAGTGAATGCAGATGAATTCTAACAGGCAACGAGAATTTCTATATCTGAATTACATTCTCAGACATGCAGATAATACAGTGGGGTTAAAACAAAGAATTGTAATGGTGCAAAATAAGGAATATTTAAAATTTTTGTTTGAACAAGACTGTTGAGATCCTGCCAGCTGTGGTGCATGCTGTGATTAGCAAAACTAAATAACAAGAAGTTGATTTTTAAATTGAATTTTCAAAGGGTAATTGATTTTTTTAAAACTGAAATTAAACGATAATAAAAAAGTAATAATGAAAACTGCTAAAAATAGCATTTTTGAACCTCTCTATAAAATGTATGTATGTAAAATGTAATCACTATTAAAATGCACGGTTTTAAAAAGCAGATATTTGTAAACATGGCATGATTCATAAGAACACCACGAGAACAGGGCTTGCACCTTCGCAACAGACCAGGATACATTTGGATAAAATTTACACATACTTCCTTAAACTGCCTCAAATCCGAGAAATACAAAATGAATTGAATTAGATTAAAAATGCTAATGTCTACGACATTGCGAAACTACGAGTGATTGAATGATTGAATTTATTTTTGGTGTGAGATTGAATTGGCAGCTATTCACTACAAACGTTACAGCTTATGATAAGCTGTTTGCTGATCAAGCCGTGGCTATATGGACTTTGGCCATTTATTCAGTCTGTTTGATTAACCTCAATACCATGACAACTGTATGAGCTGCACCTGGACACAATATGTGCTGTTCCTGTTTCTCTCTCTCTTTCTCTCTCTCTCTCTCTCTCTCTCTCTCTCTCTCTCCCCTGTCGCAGTGTCAGTGTTCCTAACCAGCTATCAGCAGTTGCCTATCGAGGGACTGAGCCATTGCACAACACCAGCATCCAGCCACAAAAGTACCAGCGGAAAATTACATTTAAATATTGTGTGTTGTATCAGGAGAGTGAGGTTTAGAATAATGACCGTCAGGGGTCTTCTTAAGTGTTACGCAAAATCAGTTCAGTTGCGTTAGGAGGGCGGCATAAAAAAGGGGGACATGCAGAAATGCTCACAGGCCCGTTGCATGATGGGTACAGCAGTTGAGCCAGAGTACATATGACTTTGAGGCCTGCCCCACTGCCCTCTGGGGGATGTGGGAGGGACTTGACAAGATAGGCCAGTGGTTGGCATCACTGCACTGGATTCTGAGAACTGCTGGTATGATGGCCAACCTAAGTCCCATTAGAGATAAAGGTCTGATGAGTAATAGTCAGTTCTGTAATGGTGTAAGAAATGACTATCACACATGGTTAACAGTTATCTAGGGCAAGAGTTGCGGTAATTCTGTGTGTGCGGCAAAATGATCAGTAGTACTAGTTTTAAAAAATATAAAGTCTATGGGAATACCAACAGATTTCCTTGCTTTAATTTTGAAAATTGGGATTTGGATTATTCTAGGATAAGTTTGGCTGTCTTAAACCGAGTGAACTCACCACAGAATACATTATTACTCTGCTTCCAGCACAGAAATTCATTTATCCTTTGAGGAACATAAATGTGTTGTGAAGAAAAATTAAGGGGTTGTGTGTGTGTGCGTGTGTGTGTGTGTGTGTGTGCATGTGTGTGTGTGTGTGTGAATAACAATAAAACTGTCACTTTTGTAAGAGACCTGCTTGAGTCACACACTCAGGCTCCACATAGACTCATTCTACACAGCATTGAAATTGTTATGGCATTTATAACCCCATTCATACCTACAGCCATTAGAGTGCATTCAAAATGATGGCAAAAAATGTGAAACATCTTAATCTTAAAAACATTAGCAGCTATTGACACCTAAACCCTTTCAGTGTAGTTTCTATTTTCTAAAAGTATAGGGAGAAATTTTCAGTGAAGTTTTCAATCATTTAGGATCCTTTTCGTCAGGATCATGATATAGACACCACTTATCTATGTAAAAACCAATTCCACAATTTAATTTTGACAAATAACTTCTAGACATGTAACATAAGCCTAAACTGTGAAGAATAAATCAATCTAAGAATAACATCTAATAAGCAATTGGTTTTATGTTCTATATCAAGTGTTTTCTAACTAAATGGACTAAATGTGCCATTTGCTGTCTCACTGGCTGATTAAACAAGTCTATTATAACAGCTGAAAGTTGTTCATGTAGAAAATGTTGAACAGATGTCACTGTGCAGGCTGTCAGTGGTCAAGCTGTGTGAACCTGGGCACTCAGGAACCTTCTGATGTGGCATTTAAAGCAACATTGTGTGGAACAGAGAAACTTCACAGCAGTTTAGCTATTAAGAATCATAAACATCCATTAACACAGTTTCAGAAATAATGCAATAGGTCTTAATGAACATGCATCCAGAGGAGTCATAAATCATCTGTAGACAAGTTTAATAAGATATCATTAAAGCTTATCTTATTTTAAAAGCATATAGACTTTAACCCAAACACACATATACAATAACCAATGAAAAACGTTATTCTGTGAGGTGTGTTCATGATGAGGTCACACGTTGCCTTCTGAACTATGACTGTCTGGTCCTATCAGACATGTGCTTCTGTCCTGTCTGGTCTTTTGATAGTTTATTTTGAGGTTTGTGTGTGTGTGTTTGCGTGTGTGTGTGTTGGTTTACTTAACCATATTTTGGGGATAAATTTAAAAGCATGAGATCACACCCTGCCTTTAAGTGAAAAGTGAAAAATGTGCTTTCCAAAGCCTCTCCAAAACCTATAAATGCTTTGGATATCTGATGTATAGACAAGCGAGTGGACAGCAAGAATTGTGGGATAGATATGAATGTTACAAGAACAATAACAGAGAGTTGCCTGAAATTAGTCTTGAATTGTAAAGTGCTAATTTTGAGAACATTATGCAGAGACATGCACACTTCATGTCTTAACGTGCAGAAACTCACTAACTGAGTCCAAAGTGAACCAAAGGTGATATTTTCGCTGTGTTGCAACAACGTTCACTCAGGACCCTCATTTGTTGTGGGGATTAATCAGACCATCAGTTTGTAAACTGTGGATTTCTTTATTTCTTATCCTTTCAAGAGCTCTTACAGAAAACACACTGGTAGTTATTAATTTCTGGCATTAATTTTCCATTAAGTTTGTGTCCCAAATCCCCAAAGAAGTTTCAAAACTGAGGACGCTGTTTCCAACCCGGTGCTGCAGTAGGAGGGAGAGATCTCTAAGCAGAGCTCTGATGTATGAGCTGTCAGAAATGGGTGGGTGTGCAGGGGGCGGTAACACAGCATGGAGGCTGAAGATGAAACTCAGAGATATTCCAGTCAGCAGGCCTCATGTCACAGCGACGGGCGAATGAAAGCAAAACACAACCTAAATCCAAGTTTGGCGAGTGGTAAAGAGAACAAGATTAGTTGTTGATTGGTAAATTGATTCTCCCATTTACCAAGCCTACAATTTTAGGTGAATGTTTCCCCTACATGTCCATTAGGTAACAAAAATGTTATTTTAAAAGTTATAGGAATGTAAGACATTGTATTTATGTTTTTGCTTAGTTGTGAAAACGTTATTCAAACATTTTGTATTTCTAAAACTTTTTAAAACATTCCACTGACTACTTAGAAATAACATTCTTGATGCACATGATATAAATGTTAAAATGTCCTACTAATGTTACTGCAAAATCATTTTTGATAACTTTTAGAGAACTTCTAGCGATTGTTAGCTAACTTTCAGAGAACGTTCCCTGTTAGCTGGGTAGTTGTGGTGAAACGAGTGGCTCAGACCCAGAGGCCACATACTTGAGGATTGATAGGCTGGTTAAAGACCCACAAGGAGTGAGGACAACCATAAGCTGTCATCACTGTGTCCTTCAACACAGTGTTACTTCAGGGGTGCTTGCGTCTGCTGAATGACTGGTTGCATGTTTATTTTGTAATTGAATTATAATAAATTCTGTTGGCCATGAAAGTTTTCCTGCTTCTCTTGGAGTGTGTGTAGTCAAGCCATAAGAATCAAATAAGCAGAAATTAGATAAAGGTGAGACATAGAGAAAATCAGTAGACAGAGAGAGACAAAGAGAGAGAGAGAGAGAGAGAGAGAGAGAGAGAGAGAGAGAGTGGGAGTGCAATTTTTGTGAGTATATGTGATATTGCTGAGTTTACATCTGTACAAGCAATCATTGCTATCATAGTGAGAGAATAGGATGGATATAGAGATGGATGGATTATTTTGAAATATTAACTTTTTTCTGTTTGAATATCTGTGTTACTTTTTCCATTCAAACTTTAGGACTTTCTTTTCAATCAAAGTTTCTTTTCCTTCTGTAGACAAATTTGTGATACAATATTTGTTTTGTAGAAAATGTCAGCTTTCCTTAATTAAAGCACACAAGATCCTCTTGCAGATACACAGTAGATAAGTATACTAAAATTCATGTAAATATGTTAATTAAATTAAAATATATTCAAATTCATATTTTAATAACACCACCGAATCACATCGTTATGTTGATAATATAATTTGTAACAAACATTGTTGTATTCAACTAGAAAAAAACGTATGTTTTTTGCCCTTATGCCTGACACCATGTGCTAATACCTTAGCGTGTTTGTATGTCCATGAATATATGAATATTTCTTCTTTTGAGTGTTTGTCTGTCCTGAACTAACCCTAACAGTCTTTCTGCTCATTGGCAACAGATAAGGCAGCTGTGAAGGCCAGTTGAAGAGCCAGCCGCTGTAAATCCAGCACACACACGCTCTTTCGTGCACTGCGTTGCAAATCTCCCTCAGAGATCTGCAGTGAATCTACATCATGCCTCATCCTCTCTTTCGTCGCTGTCCTCTGGAACACACAGAAACCCTGACTGGACAATCTTCTTAGCATAAATTAAAACATAATCCATAACTTATGAAACAGCAGAGCCACCATACAGATACAGAAAGCCACAAGCATTTGTCATTGTTTTAAAGAAACAGATCATTTACTGACCCTCTGTGTTTAGAGACCATGTGAGTTCATTCTGTTGAACTCAAGAGGTGTTAGGCAGTCCGTATTCACTTGCATTGTATGAGAAAATTGTCAACACTCCACAGTTCAACATTTTGGACAATTGGACAACAAATTTTCCATCCCAGGTTTGGAACATCATGAGTGTGAATTACAACAGAAGTTTGTGTGTGTTTACCTTGTGATTCTCACATAATCACTAAAATCAGAGCACTGTTAATAAAAGTATAGTAAAATAATAAACATGATAAAATAATCTCTGCCCTTATAGAAATGAACCATAGTTTTACTATAGGTTACTATAGTTAAACCACGGTAACCTCAAATTTTCCATAGTTTTGTGACACCAACCATGGTTTACCATGGTATTTTTGAAAAACTGTGGTCATATAAATAGGAATCAGTGTGCCCAAAAAACATGGTTACTACACTTTTACTGTAGTAAAACCACGGTTAATTTTGTAAGGATGGACATTTTACATATTTGCTCCAATAAAAGTAAGAAACCGGTTCTGCTTTGTATCTATTAAACATCACAATTCAATGCAGAGAACATGCACTGAGATTTATAGGAAACAACTGACAGTGGGTATTAGGTCAGGACAAACTGGATGTTCACATGTTAATATATATCTGCCCTTGTCTTCCACGTTCACTTTCCCACTCTCATCCTTCATCTGTAGCCGGTTATTGCAATCTGGATCGTGTTACGGTTAAGTTAAGTGGTGAGAACACTATCACCAGCACCGTCTATCAAGACACTTAACTCCAGGTTGATCCAGGAGGACCGTCCACAGAGTTTGTGTGAAATGAATTGCATTATGGGAGGCATCTGCTAAATTATAATTAATCAGTGGTTGTGACAGTAATGCTGCAGTATGAATTCAGTTTACACAGTAAATCTTCTGAAAGTGAAGGAGAAGAATTCAGTTCAGTCTCTGTCAGAATTTGGTTTAGGACCTGAATGGCCTATTATTCAACTTTAATATCTCTCATTCGATAAAAGAAAATCTGAAAAGTCAATTATTTCACTTGGCAGAAAGTCTCAAAGTGAGCTGCTTATGATACGACTAGATATATTATATTTGATTAGGATTTGATGTTTAACTCCAAGTGTTAAAAAAATTCAGTAGCTAAATGGTCTGCAAAGAGGAAGAGAGACGGGACAAAAAGTGACAGAAGTTTGATAGGAGTTTGTATTACAAAATTCCAGTGTTTTTGAGGCCATATATTACATATTCCACTGTGTGACTGAATCACCCTGAAGTAGTTATCCCGCTTAAATTATGAGATGTTTGGAGTTTTGGGATTGCTGATCTATCCTCAGAATTTCACAATATTTTATCTCACATTTACACACTTTCCAGTTAGGCACTAAATTTCAGTCTAAATCATCCATACATGATGGTTGCGGTTTGTTTTTTATGCAACCGTGTGTGCAATTCAGCGTGAAAGTGAAAAAAGATGTCTAATTTTAATCATGTTGGTGGGTTCAGACTAAGTGGATTCTCGAAATGTTGTGATTTCTGTGTTGAATTATCCTAAACGAGACTCTGGTGGAATATAATTCAGAATAAAGTTTGCTCACTTCAGGGCTACTGCCATAGCAACACTCACAACGGCTGTGAACATGAGGTGTGTGCAAGTTAATAAAATCACAGAATGAAGAGACGTACGGAACATCCAACATGACTTACCCCATCCATCTTAGGAACCTGACAAATCACTGTAGCCTATGTTTCATGTAATATTTAAAATGGATGCTTAAGAATGGGAGAACCTCAATAAACTAAGAACTGGCCACACACTCACAGAAAATTCAGCCTTGTGTCTGTGTGTGCAGGTGTGTTTGTTTTCACCATCTCTTGCTGAAGCAGATTGTAACAGAATGCAGACATAGTCTTTTTTTCTAAGCAGTCACAACTTTAAACCTGG
The DNA here is from genome assembly GCA_036877625.1 of Ambastaia sidthimunki. Taxonomy (NCBI): domain Eukaryota; kingdom Metazoa; phylum Chordata; class Actinopteri; order Cypriniformes; family Botiidae; genus Ambastaia; species Ambastaia sidthimunki. The sequence continues at coordinate 7,069 of JAZGTK010011502.1, read as the reverse complement.
TTAAAACTAAAGCTGATCTGATGTAATGCTGCATTCCTCCTGTTTTTATTCTGTATCAGTAACCCTAGCATAACCTCACACTCCTTACTAATTTAAACCCCACCGTATCACAGTTTCAATTTTCAAGCCTGACACTAAGACTATAGATCTGCCTAATGGTGCCTTAAACCCTAAACCCAAGAGGTTTAACCCTAACCTCCAACTTAGAAGAACACACTCAACATGTGCACTTACTGTGGGTGTAAATGGGGTGTGTTATGCATACAGTCAAAGGGATTGTTTAGTTTTTGAGGTTCTCTGGGCTGTTTTAAGAGAAAATGGCCTGTTTGGATTCCATCCACTGTCTGTGTTCAGTCACTGCCTGGAAGTTTAAATCTGTGAACATTTGTCCTCTCTTCCTGTAAGAAAATTGAAATGTTTTGATCTCCTTTTGACATTTTCTACCACCCACTCCAATTATTGTTATATATCACATCCACTTTTAATCACATCTTTCCTGGTCCTCCCTTGACTTCACCTGCCTCTGCTATTTTTACTCATTCCCACTTTTGCATTATCATGCTTTACGGATGGACTTCTGTTTTGCACCAACAGGGAGAATTTGTGGAATGTGAAAAAAGTTAATTGCAAATTGTTCTTCTGGTATGTGATACAGATTAATGATACAGAAAGACATCACAGTAACAAAAGAAGTATATTTAACAATAACAACTGGTAGTAGAAAAAAACAAGTGACTACAGCACACTGCAATATTTGAATACTTGTGATGAAAAGTTAATGCGAGTTAAAAATATAGAGTAAATGGCTTTTTAAGTGACCAGAATCTGTTATTGCCACTTTGGCTGCTTGTGTTATTCTGTGACATTCATTTTAACTCTTTTTGGAACTTTTAATTGCAAAAACTGTGGAAACCTTCAGGATATGAACTGTAGTAGCAATAACAACTCACTCTCTGAACATGTATTCCTGTAGCTCAGCACAAAGGTTGTGGGTTCGATTCCTAAGAAACATAAGTGTGGAGAAACTGTATAAGTGAGTGAGTGACATGTTTTTGTCAGTTATGGTTACCCATAACTGAAATGTGACCACATTTAACCCATCCTTAGTGAGGAGTGAACACACACTGCAAGTCATGAACACACACCCGGAGCAGTGGGCAGCTGTCACTGCAGCGCCCGAGGAGCAATCGGGGGTTAGGTGCCTTGCTCAAGGGCACTTCAGTTGCTACCTGCCGGCACTGGAATCGAACCAGCAACCTACTGATTACAAGCTGCCCCCTATACCCTGAATATACTGTAAGTTGCTTTGGATAAAAGCATATGCCAAATTCATGAAACTAAAGTCTAAAGCAGACTCCTCTTCGCAATGGAAAATGCAAAGTCCTGTGTACTGATGCAGAAGATACCTGTCATTTCTTAGAATGAGACTCACACTAGCAACAGGTAAACTGAGCCAGATCAAACTCTATATTTACACTGTTATAAAGAGCTCCTGCCACAGCAAAAAAAAAAGGTTAGTGAATAAACACACATTTTACTAGAAAGCAAGAGGAACAGACAAGACCCCAGTCATTATTATTTTCTGCAATCTGGGGTTTTCAGGAGAATAAAATGTTCTTTGCAGGTCACAATACAATTTCAAAGACTAACAAAAATAATTCTGGAAGGAAGGCCAAATTAAACAAATTCACCTTAAATAAATTAACTGTTCCAGCTAAGAGCAGAAGAACAAAAAGGCAAAACAAACATGCAAACAAAATTCCAGTTTCCTTGTGTTAATTTCAGAATACAACAAAAGGATTAATAATGATTTTGCAATTGAAGTGCAGTACGAAATATTGACCTATAAAATATCAGTCTATTAAACTGGAGCAACATTTTCAACAACACAATCAGCAGAAGTTTATCTCATTTATCCCAGTCTGCATTCTGCCAGTGGCCAATCATGAGAGGGGGGAAATTGCCAATAATGAGGTCTGACACCTGGTTTAAATCAGCAGAGCCTGCAGAGAGGAACAAAAACAGGAAAGATAAGTAGACACTATACAATTGCATTGCAAAATAAAAAGTTTTTTTTTTCACCAACATGTCCTTGGATCCTTGAATGTAAAAAATAAATGAAGTATACAGAACTTGTTGTAGTGTAAACAAACATAAATCCAAGGTTGTAGCAATTACAGCTAATTTTTTAAAATATCCCTTGTTCACCTGTGTGCTGAAGTTTTAATAACGTAACTTTTGCTCACTGTAATCCTGTAGATTTCTTGTAGCTGTGTGTCTCATGCCAGCTGGAGCATTTGGGTTTGCCAGCATCCAAAGACCAAACACACTGTATCCATCAGTCCAAACAACAGCATTGCAAAAGGCCCAACAGTTTGCTCTGGTTCTCCCTGTCTTTCGTATTCCCTGTCCTTCTTTTTCCTTGCTGTATTGGGTAACATAGGCGTGTGTGGGTCGTGCTTGGACTGTGTGCTGTGAGGATTGATCTTGAACTTTCTCCTTATTTGAGCGTCATGGCCCAGACAATGTTCTCCCTGAGGTCCTGTTGGCCACTCTTCTGTATGTGTGTTTTCTCCAGAAGGCACACAGCTGACCATTGCTCTGGCTCAACAGTCAGACATACCACAGCCCAACCCCATCCAATCTGTCTAATCTTTAACCCCTTTCTTACCATAAAGAGTTAATATGTGAATGGGACCTTTTAAAAATTAACGGTAAATTGGTCCTCACAATTAGAGGAACAATTAAAGTGCTATGTGTGAACACAGAACAAGATTTATGGTAAACTCACAGATTGTGCTAACGTAAAAGTCTGCTTTAAGCTAATAATAACATTCGCTAACGTAAAAGTCTGCTTTGAGCCAATAAGAACATTCGCTAACGTAAAAGTCTGCTTTGAGCCAATAAGAACATTTGCTAACGTAAAAGGCTGCTTTGAGCCAATAAGAACATTCGGATGTGGAGGACACGTTTACTCTATTCTCTTCATCATCTTTTCTGTTTCCCTCCTTTTTGTCCCCCATGACCCTGTTTTTTCAGTTACCCCGGTCTCTATAGTCCTGACTCAGCATTTATAGCTACATTTAATAATCATGAAAATGTCACTAAAGCTACATTTAATAACGTGAACTCTCCACAGACTCTCCTAATAATGTGCACATTTTGTCAGCCCTGATTACCCAATCAGCACTCACAACAGGCCCGCTGGGAGTGGGGGGGATGCAGGATGAGGTCGTCCAGTTGGATTAAAGATTTCCACAAGTAAATTGAGGATGATGGTGTGACATGAGGTGGAGAGGTTCAGGGGACCGTGAGGGTGCATTAGAGGCCAAGGGTATCCAGTGTTTTATTCCAGCAGTTGGCTGTGCGTATTGTTGATGATGAAAGAGCAAACACAGCCAGCATCCTCTTCATCAAATATGCTGAATCATTAAGTTTTTCCTTTATACAGTGTGTCAGGGCCTGAGTTTCAGTGCAGGACTGCAGAACTTGTGTGCGCTCATATTTTAAATCATTTTTACAAATTCCACATTAATATTGTGGGATATCTGTGTAATGTAAATGAAAATTATAATTAAACATATAATCATAATGAATTTAACAACTGATTAAATCAAAATGAATGAATTAGTTCTTTTTTTACACTGTATGCTTTTTTTAGACTGTATACTGTTCTTTTTTGCAGACTGTAGACTGTATACATGTGTATCAGAGTGTTTTACGTAAAATTTATTCAGACCAGTTTTGAAATCAAGTGATGTTCATGCTCTTCTGGGCTGCCAACAGTAGAATTGTGGCTTCTGTCCCATTGTAGAGATGTATAAACAATTAAAGTGATGAAAAGATGTAATAATTTCAGTCCTGCTCACCATGGTGACATTGATAATAAACAACCCAAAACCGAGATTGCTCCTGTGGGACGTCCTTGCAATTAGTGTAATAGGATTAACAATGTCTGCAAAAGAGCAAAACACCAATACGTTGCAGTTGTGCAGCTAACATGTTAAAAAAACTAATTCATGATGAAACTTAACTCTTATAATCACCTCAGCTGATAATTCAGTATATCTGTGGTTGCAGACAAACATGCGATCAAGTCTGTTGGTGTTAATAGCCAAGTGGGCTGTGTTGACATTTCACAATAGCACTTTGGGCAAACTGAGTTTGAATCCTGGCTTGTGGTCTTTCCTCACTGTTGTTGCTCCATAAGCTCTCCTGTGCATTTTCACTATCCTATCTAATAAAAAGCTACAAAGGCCAAAAATACATATTCATCATAATGTACTTATTTCTTGATTTTCATGGCTTGCCTTAGTTTGAACAAACTAAAAAAAATTAAGTTCAGTGCATGTTTGTGCAGTGATGCATAATGTGATATCTTGTGTTTAACTGATCTGAATGTAGCTTTTCTAGTTAATAAGATTTATAATAAGTTAGTACCAATAAAATAATAGAGTTGAGTTCAAATTATTAAACACTGTCTGTTGTGAGAGTTTATTTACATGAATGCATGTATGCAGTATTTGTAGGTGAATGCACATGTACAGTATGTGTACGTGAACGCGCGTGTACAGTATGTGTACATGGACGCGCGTGTACAGTATGTGTACGTGAACGCATGTGTACAGAATGTGCAGGATTAAGCTGAACAGAGCTCATCTATTGCCATGATTTGTTTGCAGTGTGTGTTTGCTCAGTTTAATTATTGTCTGGGACGTCAGAGTTTCTTATCTCACTTGAGCAGACTGGTTGACAGGAGTCTATTTGTGTTTGGTGACCGTCTGTGTGTATGTGTGTGAACTCTAAGCCAAAAAGGGCAACGATAACCCACACTTCACTGAATATACATGGCCAGCAGGTGGCTTTTCACCAGGGCAATGGGCCTGCGACACAGAAGAGGGATCTTTGACCTAGATCTGAAATTCTGCTAAGATAAGACATTTCATTCATTACTGTTCAGAATCATCATTTGATCTACAGTGTCAAACCCTAAACCAACAAATAATTTTCTTTAACTATATCTTCTTTTAGAGGGGGGGATTATATGATTTCTATTATGAAATGCTCATAAATTGCTATTTATCAAATCAATTACTATTACATTGTTTAACTGAATACATGTAATCTCAAAAGTCAGACTCAAACCCACTTCTCTCACATTAGCACCATACTTTAGCTCAATGAATTGTGTGCTGCCCATTAGGTCAGGCCTGATATGGTTTTACTAATTACAGAAAAGATTACAGTAGGATTTTCTATAGGTTATCTGTACAGCCTCCTAAATATTTACATTGAAGACATAAAGCAGATGGTGTTATGATGGTTCTTCAAACAAACAGTGAAACTGATGACTGAGCAGTACTGTGTCTCTAATGATCTGTTAGGCATTATATTATTTAATATATGTAAACATTTTTCTAAAGTGATTTTGAAGCTATGGTGAAGAAATATACATGTTACATTTCTGAACTGTTATGTGGCATAAACAAGAAAATATGATAAAATCCTACATTGATCTACAATCTAACTTGATTTAGATTATACACTGAGAAATCGCAAATGTTTCTCACAAATGTGCTTGAGCATTTGTTTGTAAATAGTTATTTAATCTGTTTAGAAACACATTGTTCATAATTTGTTTCAGAAATCACAGTGTTATTTTAGTTTTCTGGTAAATAGCAGGACTGGGGAACTGCTGTATCAATGGTGTTCAGAGAGCCTGTGAACAAACATCTCCATACAAAAGAAGCTCATGGTGGATTTTAGGCAGAAGATGCTGCTATACCAGGAACGTGAAGTTAGAGTCATTATACAACCTGGCTGGTATAAATCAACTATAGCCATCTTTAAAAAGAGCCAAATACAGGAAATTGTGGACAGTATCTCATAGTCTGGGCAAGGCAAGGTCTCTAAAATTAAGAGGTTACATTATTAAACTTAAGAGGTTTCAAAAAGTTACACATTTAATGTTTAAAAACAGGTTGGAAGGTTCAGGACTTAGAAGGCAATTGTACCATACAAACCATTTTGACTCCAGTCTATAACCTGGTCTGTGTATTGTGTATTTATTGTATAACCCAGAATGCAAGAGCACAACATGTTCTAAATGATCTAATGGCCTCTGAAAACCCATTCAGACTAGTCATTTAAACTCATTTGAACACTATATATAAGCAGGATCTTCTGGGCCACATACTAAGAAGCTGCCTTGACCACATTTCAGAAGCAGTAATCACATTGAGGCTGTCACTTAGTAATCTGTTTTGTGATATTTGATGATTGATCTCAGTCTGATGGAATTCAAATAGAAGTGACATATCGTAATTGATTTGTGACTGTATGTGCAGTAATGTAATGCAGTTGATAAGACTTGTTTCCTGTGCACTCGGCCTGTACAGAACACGCACACGGTGTGACCATTAAAATAAAGGCATGTGTTTATTTAGATGTATTCCTTATTGACTAGAAAGCTGGATACTAATAAAACTTTTAAATCGTTGAAAAGAATATGAAGAAAACAAAAATATGAAGAAATTTGATCAGCTCAATTCTGCATGAAACAAAAAGGTCCCCAAACAATCTTTTCCACTTGAACTATAATAGCTGCTGTCTTTCACAACTGTTTTCCTTATCAATTATACACTCAAAGCATCAACCTCTCACCCTCATGTCTGTCTGTTTGATTTCAGTATTGTAAGGTTAACAGATGACTCTCTTTTACTCTCTTTCTATTGCCCTGATTTGGTAAGTTGAGTCTGGCAGAACCCACTCCTCAGTTTCCTCACAGTCAGTCAGCATCAGATCTCTTCCAGCTGCTGCCTGTGTGTGTGTGTGTGTGTGTGTGTGTCAGCTGGGTGTCATTATGCTGCTGATCGCATCACCTCTATGTGGAATCAAACTCAGGGGGATGAACTACAAACAGTAACCGTGACAACTGAAAAATTGTGTGTGTCTTCCACACAATTGGCCTTTTCTCTGCTGAGTTTATTTTCTTAGTGCCACAGTAACCACTTTACATAAACAAGAGCCACATGGCCAAAACATGGTGTGTACACATAACACTTTTTTT
>JAZGTK010011501.1:0-15567 GCA_036877625.1 Ambastaia sidthimunki | reverse complement strand
CTTATAGAGTTAAAGCTTTAAACTAACACTCACACATACAGCTTGACATTATTGGTTCTGAGCACAATATGATGTGGGCAATTTATAAGCCTTCGTTTTTTACTAGTGAAGACATTTGTAAAAGAACAAAGTATATTTTTGGAAACATTTTTAAAGATTTGGCCCTCGCATATTGCCTGTACACACTCACACACACACACATTGGCATATGTGGTTTATGAGGACCCTTCATAGCCATAACGGTTTTATACTGTACAAACAGTATATTCTATCCCCTAACCCTAAACCCTAATTCCTCACAGAAAGTTTTAAAATATTTTAAATAACAAAAAAAACATTTTGTATGGTTTTTAAACTATTTAGTTTATGAGGATGCAGGAAGTGTCCCCCATAAACCATGTTTATGTACATACTGTGTATAACAACATCACATTTGTGTCCTCGCAAACCGCATATTCAAAGCACATACAGACTGTTTATTCTCTGTCACATCTCAGTGTCTTCAAGCACATCACTCTTAATGGTAAATGTGTCACCACTCTTAGTAATGCTTCACACGCTTTATCCAATCAAAGCACTGCATTAAGGAATCTGACCAATTAGAAAGCCTCTAATTGGCTGATGCTCTCAGTTGTCATTTTATTCATTTCAATGAATTTATTATTTAACGAAAGTATTTATTAATTAACAAAAAAAGCAATGATACTTTAAACTTTAAATTACAGTCTGATCATCACATTAGTAGCATATGTGCAGATAATTTTAGGTTGTGTGTGTGTACACGGCTGTTAGAGAGGTAACATTCAGTAACATCTTGAATATCTGACGAATGACGTGCGGTTGAGTCAGAGCATAAAGGCTGTCAGCGGTAGACATGACCGTGCATTGACTAGAGGATGATGGGTAACCAGAATCTCTGTATTCTTTGTGCCACATCAACTTGTCACATCAAATCGTCATATCACATCATTTTGTCTCAGCATTCAGTCTGTGAAATATCTCTTTCCCAGATCCCTTGTGACATCTAAAGTGTCACTCAGTCAATATTATCACTGGCCATTACACACCTTGTATAACTTTTATTTCTTCTATGAACCCAAACTGCAAATGTACTGACCAGTATTTTTATATAATGGAAGTGATTTGGAGGTCAAGATTCAAAATAACAAAACCTTATACCATATTTGAATGAGAACAAACAGCAGAGGAAAATATTTAGTAATGTAACGGTTTATTGCAAAGCTACATATGTAAAGCGGTTTCATTGCTATGAAACATAACACAAGTCGCATGGACTTTTTTTGTAACTTTTATTGTTCTTGTTTTGGATATTATGAGCGCAACATTCTCGGTCCCTATTCACTTTCATTATACTTAAAAGAATCGCAAAATATCTAAAGAGCAGCCAGCGCAATCTTTCACATTTTTCAAGCGCCTAAGAAGATAGAAGCACAGCAGGCGGCTTTTGATGATGGTTTGAGGGAAATATGCCCAGACTCACTGAAGCGCCTGCAGGCTTCCACAGAGATGCTGAGTGTGGGAAGAGATTTCAACCAAAAGCAGATGTTGAGTCGAAGGTCTGATGCACATGTGGGTTTGAAAAAGCTTCTTTTGAGGCTCCATTTAAAAACACTCTCAGGATTGATGGACTCTGCCTCTTCAAGGACGTCATTTCTACTGTAACTGTGAGAAAAGTGAGTTAGGAGTGAGAGAGGAGAGATGGTTTGGACAGGCCTGTCTCAGAAGCCCTCAGTTATGAGAGTAGCGGTGTAATCAGTTCATAGACACGGCAAAAACAAATCTCAGTCTTTTCTCATACTTTCCCTCTCTCTACCGAGGATAACATTGTTCTGTTATTTGACAGAGCTACACGGGGCTGTGCTGCTCTTGTTGCCATGGAGATGTAGCTAGGCAGCGGAGTCTGCGATTCTTGCATGGTTCTGCATACGTGCCGAGCGGTGATGGTACTTCTTAGGACTTACCGCATACTGGCGTGTGTGGGTGTGTGCATGAGCGGGGCAGAGGAGTGTGTGTGTGTTTTCTAGATGTGTGTGTATCAGCATGTGCTGTATGTGAATACGAGAGATGCTGTGAGCCAAGAGAGAGAGCAAAAGACAAACTCTCAATCTCTTCCATGCAGAGAGAGAAGAAGGTGACAGAGAGACAGAGAGAGTGTAAGAGTGGGTGGTTAAGACACACATCCTTGCACACATTGGAGAAGAGAGACAGAAAGAGATGTGTGGGTGTGTGCAGAGACAGGAGCTTGTTTTTCTGTGTATAATCTCTCAGTCCTACAGGGCGATTAATGAAGCAGGAAAATCTCTCATTCACCCTGTAGCATTAGCATTAGCATTAGCTTGACAAGAGCATGACGTGACCTCTCATTTCCTTTCAGCCAGAAATAAAGGATTGAACAGGAAAGAATGTGGAAATACTAACAGTTTTGAATGAGCAGAGTAGCTCCTATTACTTAAACACAAGTGAGTGATGGATAAAGGAAAGGATAGACTGATGATGAAAAGGAGGAATAAAGGAAAGGATAGATGGATTAAAGTAGAAACGATGAATGAACGATAAAGGAAATAGGGACGAAGGAAAGGATAGATAGATAGATAGATAGATGAGGGAAATTATACATAGATGGATGAAGGAAAAGATCTATGGATAAAGGAAGGAAAGTTGGCAACAGATAGACACTCATAGCTGCCTACCCTGAGGCCCATCAAAATATTCGCTGCCTCTCATACACCCACCTCACTCTTTGCTCTCTCCCTGACACCCTGAGAGAATACACCAGACAACATCCAAAGAGTAAACGATGATGGGTCATTGAGGAGGCCATGCAGTGTGCTTTTGAAAACTTAGCAAATGTAGCAAAGCTTGTGACTTCAAAATGTTGCTATAAACCAGACTTAATTACCCTACAGTTTCCTATCAGAGGCCAGTCAGTCTCAGAATCATTTAACTTAATATGCTGTATTAAATATTCTAATGCATTCAGAGTGACTCTCAAATGAATGTGTGTAAGAGTTTTATTTTTTTTTAGATGAATATTTCCCTCATGATGACCTCATATCACACATAGTTCATGATTGCTCATTTAAATGGCTAAACCACATATATGACTGATGTTAGTCCTAGACAAATCCCAAATTGGTCATCACAACAAACAGATGCTATAAATATCATATGATGTATTTCAGTAGATATAATTTGAATTTTGTGGCTTTTAGGTAATTTTTTGTAATAGATTTAAACACAATTAAAATGTCTTTTCAGGAAAATGTCCTTGTACCAACCTGTTTTAATATGAAATATGTCAACACAGATAAGAAAGCGAAGCTTTTTAAATCACTTAGTGTTAAAGATTTGGAAACAAGTAGAGGTTTAATGAGCTCGGAGGCTAACGAGCTGGTAATATGCCAATTATCTGTTCGTTAGCTTGATGACAGGATTCTACACGTCATAATTGCACTGCATTAAAGATCACTTTATTAGAATCACACATTTATAACACATAGTATTTGAACATGTAGCTAAGAACACCATGATGCAAATCTATGATGATATATATATATATATATATGTGTGTTTGTGTGTGTATATATATATATATATATATATATATGTATATATGTGTTTGCGTGTGTGTATATATATATATATATTTATATTCATTTAGCAGAACTTATGAAGAAAGAGAGCATTTAACATTTTGCCCTAAGAATCAAGTCTAGTCTACAAAACATCAGTCATTAATCAGGTGTCTGCGAAACAGATGTGTTTTAAGTTATTTCTTGAAGGTTGTGATGATCTCACAATCAGTTTTTTTTCTCCCAATAAGGGAGAAAAAAGTTCTTTCTCCACCAGGAAAGAACAGAATAGGTGAATGTCTTTGAGAGCGATGTAATACATCATTTTGAGGGAAAAGGTCAGTCATTCAGAGGTCACTTGTTTACAGAACATGAATATAGATTTGTAATGGTAAAATTGTCTTATTGAAACATGCTACATTTTAGACAACAGTATACAGTGTGTTTAGTACATTGAAACATTCAGACAAAGGAAGTTCTTGTTTGTCAGCTGTTGAGTTTAAATTGGCAGTTCACTCTTCTAGTGCTTCTTGGAAATGTTTTTGTCACCCTCAGTCCAGCAGTGGTTATAAGCAATACAGTTTCTCCTCTGTCAATGTAAACTCAGAGAGTAAAATTTGCTTGACATGCTTGGGAACAGAAATCAAAAACGCCCAAACAGAGCAAACCAGATACTTCAGCCAATAAAGGCTGCAGCAGTCCAACCTTTTTAAAGATCTGTTTTAAGTATTAACTTTCTTGTACCATAGGCAGGTACTTTTTTTGTGGATGCTACTTATCCTAAGGCAGTCAGTCTCAAAGCTTATTTTATCTTTTCAGCATTTCATTTGTCTCAGGGCTCTTTAAACTCGATTCAGCTCAGCTTTAAGTTATTTTAACAGCACACACCCCATCAGCTACAAGAGATCCACTCTCAATCTCTCTTTATCCAGAGACACGATGTGGGGTTACAATCAGTCATTATCTGAGAAGTAATCACCATTATAATCACAATAATTACCATCATCATTACTATTTATCACATACATATTTTTGACACAGTGGGGGGAAACTCTTACACCACTCTTGTGCATTTTGCATCATATTTTTTACTTACTGCATCATGTTAAATTGTCATTATCGTTCTTACAATTTATCTTTTTTGTGTAAATTAGACTCAATGCATTAGTGCAATGCAGGTTTTGCCATGTTTGTGGTGTTCTGTAATTTCCGCAATTTCTTTTGTGAATCGTTAAAACAATGCAGATGGTGCATGCAAACAATTACATCATCAGCGGGTGCAACCTAATTAAAGTTTGGTCTGCGAATGTATTTGTGTGACACAAAAATATACAGATAAAACATATATCTTTGTCAAAATTCAGGAGGACGAGCGAGTTTCAGATTCTAGCATCTCACCTCGAGCACCCTCAATGAAATAGCTTGTGACGGCTGCCAGATGCATGCTGGGAAATAAGAGGCTGAGTAGTTAGCCGAGTGGGGCAGCAGCAGCGCAGCAAGAGCCACATGGCCATGTTTATGAGACAGGCAAATGCTAACTGATGCTGAGAAACGGCAGCTTGCAGCTTTCCAGAGTGCAAACACACACACACACACACACACGTTATACAGAAGCCTGATAAATTGAGACATTTATTAGGGCTCTGTGGCTAACAGCATTCTGTTGACCTTGCATAGGCCAAGCAGACTGTGTATATCCTCAGGATATCTTGATGGAGTGATTAACTCTTTAATGCATGCTGATTACATCCAGGATGTTACATTAAAGTGCTTTGAGTAAAGTGCAACTCATATTTGACATTGACATGAAATACTTTTGTATTAAAACCGCTTCTTATTATGCAATCAACCTCATTCTGACCCTTCAGATGCTGGTTCGGTGTTGAGTGTGTGTACTGCATGTGTGTGTATATGACCTGGCTGTGGGCTGTACTGTGTCTCCAGGGGAAAGTTAGTGCTGGTAAGAGGCACAGTAGGATGTTGAGATAATCTGACACACTTCTCTCTCGTGTCACTTCCAATGATGAAAAAAATTTCAACGCCTTCAGCTTTAAACAAACTGTAAGAGATAAACATATTCGTAACTTCAGGAAGTTCCTGCTTTATGATCAAACCTGCTTTTTATTTAATCCGTGAAAAGCTGTTCAGTATGAAGCTTTTGTGACTAATTTTCTGACGCAACTCACCTACCAGTCAAATCATGTTTGCTGTCAAAAACAAGAATGATGGATTGGCCAGGCACTGCTTGAAATTTTTAGCTGCTGGCTCTCGTTTTACACACTTATTTTGTTAGGTCAGACTTCCCTTGTCAAGATTCATTTACTAACCAGTTAACATAACACTACACTCTTTAATTAAAAGGTGTTTCACATTGCCATAGAATAACCGTTTAGACTGTATAGTTCCTTAAAGAACCTTTAACACTCGTAGAACCTTTCTGTTTCACAAAAGGTTTTTTGTAGTGTAAAAAGGTTCTTTATAATATAAAAGGTAAGAATGAAATGTTTTTTAGGAACCTTTTACTGAATAGTACTTTGGGGAACCAGAAATGGTTCTCTGGCATAGCCCAGAAGAACCTTTTTAGCACCTTTATTTTTAAGAGTGTATGTGTTATTCTAATTAATCTGGCAGCACTCCAGTTTTGTCACTGCTGGGTTTGTATTGACAGTTCATAATTCCACATTAATTCTCCAGACTTATTTACATTTGTATTGGCTGTGTCTTTATTGGGCTTTCTAGATATTTAAACATATTTTGGACTTTGCTTTGATAAAGCATTCATTTAAATTTGTAAAGGTAAAAGACAGCTGGACAGATGATGGATTTATGGAGCTTTGCTGTAGCTCCTTTCTAGCAAAGCAACAATGGTGCGTCTGTGTTTAATGAAATCCAGCACAGTGCTGAAGGGGGAAGATAATTTATTCACTCTGAATTGCCTCCCATAACACATGGCCAATGGGAGGGTGGCATGAGCTCCCTCAGGAGCTGTTTGAGCTGATATGAGTTTGGTGCAGTGAGGAGCTTCTGTGGAGTTTTAATTGAGATTGTGGGAAAGACACTCCGAAGAAATGCTGCGTCAGTCAGTTCAGGAGGAACTAAAATGATGCTCATAACACATTCGAAAGTGTGTGACTCTGCACTCTAGTGTTTATAATCAATGAAGATTTGTGGTTTTTGTCAGCAGTACATCTATTATTGGTTTTGTAACTGTAACTTATCGATGCAGTAAAACCAACCAATCAAGAGTTGAATAGGCAAATTAGGAAACTTGCATTTTTTAAATCTTGGATTATGTTCTGATGTTTGACCTGTACCAGCCTTAAAATGTCTGGCATAGCCTGTTTTAGAAAACAATTCATTACATTTTAGCACATGTATATTCATGTTTAACAATATACCAACAATTTAAAAAGTACTACATGACAGTAGTGACCTGAAACACATTCAAGCTGTCCTCTTTTTTTTTGTGTACTGTCACTTTAAAGAAGCTCAAATTGACACTCAGGGTTCATCGTTTTGAATGGAAAATGAATATTGAATGAATGAATGTTGGTCAGTAGGACCAAACTGAAGCAAACGTTCTCTGAAAAGATGTCTTGATTCTATTTGTTTCTTTTGTTTACTCCCACAGGGGATTAAAATCATGTTATCATGCGGCTAACAGCATCAAGACATTATTCCCGTGTTTGCAATGAAAACTGACACTTTAAATTTGATATTAAACTGACTTTTCCCTTCCTCTCCCTTCAGTTTCTACTATTGTAAAACTCTAGTGAGCAATTTGGGCTGTTGAATGCTGAGTTTTAACAGGGCATTGCTCATAGTCAAATCGAGTTGCCAGGAATACGTTTGATGCTTGAGTAAGTGTAAGCTATGAAGAAACCCCCTTTTAGTCAATGTAGCTGAAGTCGAATTGAACGCTGTGGTAGGAAACAGATGCTAGCCTTGTGTGCTTCTGTATGGCTGTTAGTGCTAATCACGGGAGAGCAAAGACTGCTAATCGCTCCACGGCCTTCTGGATCTGTCTGAACACACACAGATGTTGTGTTAGATCTGTTCTAACAGAACCAGTGCCGGGCGTATGGACGCCTTCACACTTTACAGATTTCCAGCTAATATTATAGCACAGTTGTGATCTGAATTTATTGAGTTACATTGGGTTTAGTTCTTTATATTTATCATAATTATAAAGCTTATTAAAAGGTTTCCTTCTGCATTATTTTAGTGACTTTAGTCAAGCCATTACTAAAAATAAAATGACAGCACAGTGTGAGTCTGGCATGTAAAGTTGTCAGGGTGGAAACCATATTTAATATGTCAGTATATTTTTTTCTTCATTATAGAACAATATCTTGTTGTGCTTTTTGTCTTTTTTGGGGCTTGACAGCCTTCGATCACTATGAACTGTTCTGTGGAAAATGTCTATGTGAAGATCTATAAAAAAATTATGTTTTTTATATTATTATATGAAAATTATTTAGCTGTGGTCCATGGGCAGAATAACTGCACATACTGTAGGTTTTAAAACAAATAAATGATTAAATGAAAAAAATTTTTTTGGATGAACTTTTCCTTTAAGGACAGACTGTATTTCCTCACAGCCTCGCTTTCATTTGCATCAAATTAAATATGGCATCTGTCTACTTAACTCAGTTGTAACCGAACGTTTATTTCCCTTTGAGGAGGGGCAGACTTCATCCAAATAAACATGCATGGATATTTTAGTGTCTGGCTCAACGTGAACTTGATGTTGAATTAAAAAAATGTATTGTGATTGATCGCTCACCAAAGCCAGCTTTAACTCCTGAATCAGATATTTTTAAATACTTTGGGCCTTTTAGCCACATTTATGTAAAGGAGAGTAAAACTGAAATGTTGCGAGCCAGATTTGAACTTGCTTTGGCCACATAAGCACCATGACTCAATGGGTCAGAGCACTCTAACCATTTGAAATTGGTCTCAACAGTGACTCTAATTGTCCCCTTGACTTTGATTTTCTGTGTTTCTTCTATACAGATGGATTACACATTTCTGCCCTTTCTTTGCAGGTCTTTGATCTATGCATGTGTGTGTTTGTGTAGGCAGGAAGATCAACTCTGGGAGTCTGTGGTTCACTACACTTCAGTAGTTCTGTATCCACAGGGCACAAAGATATCATTCTGTTAAACATCTGTACAGACAGTGGGAGACACCCCATGACTGCACTGTGTGTGTTTTGTTAGGAGCGCTCTCATCAGTGTTAATACACAACTCTGTTTCCCTACATCCAAAACGCATTTGTTTCCTTTCAGTCAAAAGACATTTTAAACAAAAGACAAAAATAATATAAGAACTAACACGCAGTAAAATCTACAGATTTGATCAAGGCATGTGTAAATTGAATTGCTACATTTTTTATATTGATTCATTGTAAAGGACACTTTGAAATGATGGATGAAAGTAATCTGTTTTTGCCACTAAAGTTTAGCTATGTTTAAAAACAACAAGGATAAGCAGGAATCTAATGATACACTTTTATCATTAGACCAAATAAAGTCACATCAAACCCTTTGATATACATGTTATATAAACGCCAGCAAAGTCATTGTGAATATATAATGAAAATTTAAGTGTATATTACACAGCCCTAGACTGAATTGGGATCAACTGCTCTTATGATTTGCAATGTTCTCCCTAATCCACACGATACATATTGAGGGTATCATGCTTACATAACAGCCACCAGATGAAACTCCTGTCTCTGCAAATCCATCTCTGAAGCTTCTGTAGCTGCTGTGCTGAACTCCACACTGTGGATCTGAATCGTGTGACGGAGCTRCTGTGCGGCGCAAATCCAGTCGCCGCTGGCTGTTAACTGAACTTCACTTTAATGTTCCTTGTAATGGCAGCCTTACACAGGTTCAGTTTGACCTCTGGATCTGGACCAGTTCCCTCAGGCATGAAGATCTTTGGCACAAACATTGATCTAGGAAGATCTTTTATTAAATATACAGGATTCAGATCAGGGGGCTTCTTTTGAGGAACTGGCTTATAGCGTTTGCGTGTTATCTTATTAAATTTGCATATGCAATAAGAGACGCTACAACACTCAGGGACACCTCGGCTCTGAGTATCGCCATGGCAACTGAATCAGAAAGGGTCATCTCGAAGGTGTTTTGTGTCGATTTATTCTGTTTGCTTTTTAAACCCATTGATGTAAAAGCTAAACACTTATACAAACAAACTTTCTAGTTGAACATCTTTCATCTTCACCCAAGGTAATGAGACACATATGTTGTTCACATATGAACAACTTAAGGACTTCCATAAGCTCTACACATTGGTTGAAAAAGCAAACCGTGTTGGCGTTGGTTGCTAGGTTACTAAGGACTGAGAGATGTCTTAGATGGCTGTTCTGCCCTTGTTTAACATAGAGGCTGTTATTAGGTGAGAGAGCACTTCTGAGCTCTTCATTAAGGCCCTGCCACCAAACTGCCAAATCTGAATGAAAACCAAAGCTGAGGTTCTCCTCCAGATGGACTCTGAAGATGGACAGAAGATTGAACACAAGGCCGTTAAATTGAGGTTTACGAGGAGAACGCTGAGGTTTACGAGGATGGAGCAGCAGCCTTCATTCTCTGCTTCTGGCCTCTTTTCTAGAAACTTTGTGATGTTTGTGTTTGCTTGTTTAAACGCTGGGGAACAGCTCAGAGGAAGTGTGCAATTAGTGACGGTTGGGAAAGTTCTCAAAAAAAATTAAATAAATGAAACTCCCCAGAGTATAAACTCAAGCAAGACCATTACAAACCTGCAAGTTCTATAAAATCTACACACACTCACATGCAGTTAAATGTGAACTGATTTAATAGTTTAAGAAACAGTAGAGAAAGAGACAGAAAAAGAAATTAAGTTTTTTAAATATCCCTTATGACAATAATTTTGGCTGTTAATACAGGAGTGTATTAACTGTGTGCGTGTGTGTGTGTGTGTGTGGTTGCTATACCCTTGAAAGCATGAACTTCCCTACAATTCCATCATTTTCCAGTTATCTCTATTCAGATTGAAAGTACAGTGCTGATGCATGTAGGAGTTGTTGCTTGGCAACATATCACTAAACAATATTGTGTTAATATATAAATAATATTTGATTCACATTTTTTTCAATGGCTTTCATTTCATCGGTACATTGAGATCCAATGCTCAGACCAGTTCAGATGCTGAACACAAATTCAGAGTCACAAATTCTGTCTCGGCAAACAAACAAAGATAATGTATGAATCATTTAAGATGCATCTTTGGATACGTGCAGCTTTTTCAACCAGCAATTATACAGTAGTTAAAAACCGAAACTGGGTCAGTACAGAATGACGTAATGGACTGGGTTAGCCATAACCAGGCAGCTCAGATTCACATCTGGTGCGGGCTGCTATTTCTTTCTCCCGCTATCTTTCTGACACAGTCAGGGCAGCAGGTGCATTAGCTGGAATCCTGGTGGAGTCCGCAGTGCCATTTACTCATCATTTAAAATCTGTGAGCGAGAGCAAGGCGGACATAGTATGTGAACAGATGGAGGATCAAAGTGTGTTGATTGTCATTTGAATGCGTTTCTTTTAGTCTCTAAAAGAGGTGCTGCATATTTAATGGACATTTAAGACATATTTAAAACATTTCTTACCAGTCCTTTTTCGGGTTAATTAAATATGCAAAAGATATTATTTTCAGTTGCACAGCTGATTACCAAACTAATAAAAACATGACATTGGTTTGTCTAAAAAATATTTTGTCCAATATATATGTTTCTACTAAGATAAATTGATTAACCTATAAGTCAGATATTGGGATATATATATGTATATATAAAATTTGTGTGTGGTAGAACACAACACTCAGAGCCATAATCGACCAATTAGAATCAAGTGAATCAGCCGCTGCTTCTCTCCGTTTCAGAAACACAGAAACAAAAAGATGCAGAAAAGATGTGTGTCTTTATTTCCCTGGAGGTTTGCGTTAACTCTCAGGTTTTGAGAAAGAACAGTCCTCATTCCTGTCAGATTTCTCCCGGGTCTCTCTCATAATCACCAGCCACATATTAAATAAATGACAGACATTAGACTGGCACGCACACGCCCGCAGCTCTTCAACTGTGTGACTGGACCAGAACATGAGCTCAGAACACTAAGGGCCAATGAGAGACTGATACCAGGTTGTAGACAGATTGTACCTGTGGGGGACAGTAAGTCACATTTCACTGCTCACAAACAGCTCCTCTCTCTCTCTCCCTAATGAAACTATACTAGGAAGTCATATAAACGCCGGGCTTAGCTAACTCTCTGGCTGAGATTGCAGAAGTGTCTGTATCCATGGCAGCAGCTGATTCGCTGTGCTACTGTCTTGCTCTACTCTCTGTTAGTAACGTGTCACCTGTACAGAAAACCTGATGCAACGGCTGCAGCTCTGGTGGTGCAGTACAGATTGCGTTCCTCACTGTCATTTCCTGTTAGGCTTTTCACTCACTGTTATGACAGCGCTGTGAGTTCAGCCCAGTCGTTACATAACACTGGACATTCAGATGTCAATAAATAGTGGCGATATTGTAGGGAATTGTGGCCGAGATGGTGCGTTGCTCTGTAAATGGGCACATTTTTTATCATGCAGAGCTCTTGTTGTTTGATGTTTTGTGTTGTTTTTATTGTTGCCCTTAGGGATAAATAAAAAGTAGTATGTTGTTTTTCCTTTAATCTTTTAAAAAAAAACTTTCTTAGCTATCATTATCATTGTTTGACCAACCACATATTTGACATCAAGGCCATAACAATCACGTGATGGTTTAGTTTTAGATCAAGGGATTTTTAATGATTGATTATTAAATTATTATGGGGTATTTGATAGTCCCTCAATTTTGAATGTGACATCCTTCTTTGACACTTACATAAAAGTATCAGAAAATACTAAGGGTTTAATGTGGTTTTTAGACATGCACCATGGTAGTTTCATGGTAGTTTTTGTTTGCAAGTAGGGTAATAATTAATACGGTATATATCAAAGTACCGTAATATTGCCATCTGATAGCATCGTTGTACTATGGTACTGATACAGTATTTTTTTAATGGGATGCCATCCACTGTGTAAAGAAGACTCTTAGTAGTTTCACCCCTTCAAAAATAAAAAATGGTGTATTTTACCATTTTATGACAAAGTTACTTATTGGGTGCTTATAAGGTTATTGGTTAAAGACAGAAAAATGAAATCATCACAGGCCGCATTCAAACCTGAATCTCCCATATGAGCATCGTGACTCAATGTGGCTGTTCAACACCAATTACTTGTCTACCTTCTTAACTGTAATAATAAGCCTCTTCCTCTGAAGGAAGACCAGTAAAGGTCTTCTCTGGAATTGTCGTTTGCTGAGGTCCATACAGAGGCACAATACAGTTTTGCCATTGCCATCAGCAGTGAATGTTCACAGTTTAAGAGGACGAACCAGAATGACCCCTTCATGTCAGCCCGAACTCTCTCACTCTTCTCCTCATCTATCATCTGTCTCCTTTCCTGTCTCTGAGGTCTGTACAGTCTAGTCCAGCTCTTGATGCCACAGTAAGCCAGTTCATAAAACCAGAGAGAGACGGAGAGAGAGAGAAGTGAAGATAAAAAAAGATGAAAAAGAGATGAAGAGTGTGAAAAAAATGAGAGAATTATAAGGCCACAGGAAGAAAAGAGGGGAGGAGAACATCATTAATGGCTGTGGAAAGTGTGGACCACAGAACAAACGTTTGGTGAAAGCTTCTCATATAATACATGAGGGTGTTCGTCCGTGAAGAATTCCATTACTCTTCAACCCTCCCAGAATTCTTGAGGACAATAGCTCCACTTCATCCATTTACACACACACACACAGATAAGACAAGTTACTGACTGGTGCATAGTGGAAACGCATAATTCAGATGGGCAGGTGTTTGCCAAGCCTCCCAGGTGTTTATAATCTGTTATTTGACTCTGCGGTCTATCAGTCTTAGGGCAGCAGGGCTTTATCCTCTGGACACAAGGAGCCACAATGACAGTGTTTGTCAGAACCACATGCACAAAATAGTCTATCTGTGATATGAGTGTCATGTTTCCTTGTGTAGTTGCGACGTGTTGAACAAGGTTAGAAAATAATGTTTATACTTATTCAGATAAGTTTAATAAATTCATAATAACTTTATGCCACCAACAAAAAGTACCATGGTAATGCTGGTATTTGTTGACACCAGGAAGATTATACCTTAAAAATACACTTAACATGTCACATGCAAAGCGACCTTCAGTGTGTGTGTTTGTGTGCTTTTCTGTTTTCTGTGATTTGTCATGTTTATTTTAAGATTCTGGATGTTTGGTAAATTATGACAAGTCTGTTCTGTGCCTCAGAGAGCGGAGAAAAATATATCAGAACAAGCAAAAAAATAATCAACAGTCTAACACCCTTCCCAACACTCACAAACACATGCACTCACACTCTTCTATTTTAAAACTTCAGTAGTTTTGTGAGGAAAAATGAACTTGTTCTGTATTCATTGCACTGTATTCTGCATTAGCTGGCTGTGTAACATAAAAATCAAACCACATGACTGTCTCTGTTCCTCTCTCGATGTCACTCTGTCTTTATCCAGCCACAGCACTAATGAAGGTGGACGAGTGAGACCCAGAGTTAGTCTCATATCTAACATTAGAGTAGATGTGAGTTTTGAACTGGATTTGCTCTTTCTTCTTTTTCCTTTAAAACAGTAACAGTACAGCATTTCCCAAGGCTAAAGGTACTAAAAGTCTGTGAAGTGCCTTTTGAATTCAGGGAAAAACACTGACGTTTTTTAAAAAGATAAATAGTTCACTTATTAATACATTTATAGTAGATTTTATTAGTTAGTTTAGATTTATTAGTAGAGTTTATATGTTCAAAAAGTAGCTTATTATCATTGAGTCTGAACTTACTTTGCAAGAGAAAAAAATGGCAGATGCAAAGATTTTTCTGGTTTCGGTCTTATGCTCCAGTGTTGTAATTAAACTACAGAATGTTCCTTGTCAAATCAATTAGTACACAACTTCATCAAAACCTCTCTCTATCTCTCTCTCTCTCAATCTGTCTAAAGACGGTCCTGTACTGAGCTGTGTCTTATTGAACGCCCGCTCCTCTAAAATCGATCTGTATTGTCAGGTGCTTTGAATGAGTCTATCTCACTCTTGCTGACTAGCAGATGATGGCACCTCTGGGATCCTTTACATTGAGGCTTCATGCTGATCTAGAGCATTTTGCCTCGGAGCGGATATTGAGGTAAATATGAGGTGTTTTTATATGTGCTACTGGGTCAGCAGTTATAGCGGAAAGGAAGCTGTACTTCAAAATTAAAACTTTACAATGAGGTATAAATTCTCTGGACTTATTCTGCAGACTAAGCTCTTATGAGCAGTGAGGGTGGTTTATATAAGTTTTGTATAAGTTGTTCTCAATGTTTTTCAGGTCAGAGACCCCCTGGGTATAGAGAGGCCGAACAGGGACCCCCTGTTATATATTGTGTAAAATTAAGCATTGCATTTTAAGCCTGACCTATAAGAACATGCATATAGTACAATATTAATGTAATTAATACGTTGTAAATCCATTGAAATAGTCATTAAAGGTAGGGTAGGCAGTTTCAGAGAAGCTAGCAATAGCAAGCTAGCTTTGAAAGCATAAGATCATACCCTCCCTTTAAAGTGCTCTCCTATGCATACGTAGTTTGACAGCCAAGTAGGACATCCTATTATAACATTCAGACCGAATGTAATGATTGGACGAACATTTTATGGTCCTTCCACAGAAGATATATATTTATATAAATATATTTAGACCACTTTACCTAGTGATTGCTATCAGGATGTTAACAGACTTGTTTTAAACCAGCATAACAAAAAATGTTTCTGGAAAAAATCACTGACCCTGTCTTTTAGTACATAGTCATATACTTTAATATTGTGTTTTTGC
>JAZGTK010011500.1:0-15568 GCA_036877625.1 Ambastaia sidthimunki | reverse complement strand
ATTTGTATTTACACAGCCGTTCTTACCATTAAACTGTACAGAATTAAAATCCCTGTTGATGTGAGCAGTGCTTAGAAGAGCAATAACCATTGATCTGCATCTCATAAGAATTTCTCATATGGCCCCCTAAAGTGATGCTTTTTATTTACTGTCGTACAGTTTATTGTTGTGATAAATATCATGTTTTTGCTGAAGCAGGAATCACAAATGCTAAAGAAAGAAAAAAGACAAGCTTAAAGACATAAAAAGAAACAATCAGGATTTCTTGTGAAGAGTTTAAACAATTGTCACACTTTCAGCAGTATTATAAATGAAAACTAACATGATGTGTACAGTGTAACTGCACATGATATAATTTGTTAAAAAATGATGTTTTGTGTGTGTGTGTGTGTGTGTGTGTGTGTGTGTGTGTGTGTGTGTAAGAGGGTGTATGCGTGTACAATGACATGCGGTAAGTACATATTGTACTGTATCATTAATATCCTTTGAATTTTAGCTGTAGTATTACACATTAAATTATTATGTGTATCAAATAGATGTTTCTTTTTTAAAGTGTTTATATTGGTCTGATCATTCAGTGTTATATCTTGCACAGAATGTTTGGTTGTTAAAAGCTTTTTTAACTTATGATTCTTATATTTCTTTTCACCTCCTGTTTCTGTATCACAGTGTTTCTTTATTTGGATACAGTAGATGGATTTCTTGCTGAATCTGTGAATCCATTTATTTGAGTCCTTTCAGGGCTTTCTTGAATTCATGACCTTTTACACTGTAGAGACGATGAAATTTAAAGTTCGAATAAAAATATATTCTATTCCCCTGTGGCAGATTCTTTAACCAGTGCTTCATTGATGTGAACAGCCAATAAAATGAAGGACATCTTATATTGAAAGCCCTCACTAGCATTTATAGGACCCTGTGGCGTCTGTGACCCCTGACCTCAGGAAAATTGGCTGGTTTTCTCTAGAGGACCTGTAGAATGAGAGAAAGTGGTGAGGAGAAGTTTCCTGGCTGACATCGTCTGTCCTGAGGAGGAAAAACACAAACAAGCAATCAGAAAAGATGAAGCGATTTGGCTGTGTCACATTTATAACTGTCACTCGACAGGGTCAGAGCCACAGGACAGAGTGGAAAGTCCATATTTCTCCTGCACAAGGATTTATTCTTTCCAAAGGGAGACAAATCCTTTGCTCTGATCGTCACTCAGAATCTCTTCAGTCTGACTGATGCTGAACTGTCTCAAGAAAGACTGCACAGATAAACTGCTATGAAACAGTTTTATGTTCATTTAAAAAAAGTCAGAAACTGTGAGAAAATGTCTGGTGCTGTACAGCATGACTCTGTAACTCTTCAGATAGATGGTGTTCTGTTTTGTGACAATCACAAACTCAAGTAAAACATCAAGCAATCTAACCACAGCTGCTGGTCAATACATCAGTGTTTATCTGCAGTCAAACAGAGGCTGATTGTGTACAAAAATCATTCATTTCTCTCTATATTGATATGTGTTTATGGAGCCGTTGATCTGCAATGTGTTTCACAGCAAGAGCAAATATTTGATTGTCATAAAGTGTTTCATTTTGCCTTCAGCTTACGTGCTCATGAATCTGACCCTGGATCAGAACACGTTTAAGTCAAGACATTGATTGAGTGACATGGTGGACGAGTGGGCATGTGATATTAAGATTGAGTGACCTTTCATTTGAACAGCTCTCTTACCATGACCTTGATTGCATCTAAAAACTCTCTTTGCTGTTTGTTCTGGTCTCTCTCTGGACTGAGTCTTGTCTGTGGTTGGCGACAGCTACAGAGACATTGATACGCTGTTTTGTTGTGAGTCTGTACTCCAGAGGTTGCCAGGCCATGATAGTTATTGTTGAGCTCTTTGTGATTAGCTGGAGGTCTGTAGGTCCACAGGGGCCCAAGTTTCTGTTCCACATGGAGTGGCTTTATAACGTCCTCTCACCCAAGCAACTTTTTGGATCACCACACTGGGTCTGGATCTGCACAAGTCATTGAGGGCTGATGACAAATCCAGGTGGGGCACCTTTGCCAGACACTTACAGCTCCATTGCGGTTCATGACCAGATGCCCTTTTCCACAGAGGTTGAGGGCTTCTCGTTTTATGGTTCACTGAGACAAATTCAGTTCACCGGCAGGCCGTTTCCTCTCATGAATGCACATGAGATGAGGTTGGAATCCACTCTATCACTGAGTTTCGCTCACCTCTACAATATGTATTGCCATCGAGTTCTTACTGAGAACAATATTTTGTTTGTGGGTCACTGAGTCCACAGATACACAGTCTGGTCCAGAGATTCACTTCTGTGCTTGCAGAAGATGTCGCAGTGATGTTGCTGAGCTGAGCTGATTTCTGTCTTGTGTTGGCTGTATCTGAGGCATCATTTATTCCAGATATATAACACCAAAACAAAATAATGTTCCTTTCATTCAAATAATGCATTTCTGAAGAACTTCCTGTTTAGACATTTGGTGTCTATGAAATGCATCATCTGCAAAAAAAACCCAATATGAAACAATGAATATATTTAATTAGAAGCTTACATTTTGTCTTCCATCTCTCTGGATATGCAATTTATATTTAGATCTTTTTATTAAGCATTATTTTAAAAAATATTACAATAAAGTTTATGTTCCTAGTTTATTTGTCAAATGTTACTATCAAATTTTTCCCCTTTTGAAGCAGAAAATTATTCCATACAAAAATAACATTTGTCATAATGCATCATCTGTCAACAGGTATCAGGCTGTTACTGTCCTCATTATTACACCAGCATATTAAAGCACCTAAAGTCTAATGTGATGTGATTTGGGAAGAACATTTCAGACTGTGTTTAATGAGGTCTATCAATACAGTTTCCTGCTTAAGGGTCAACAGGTGTGAGCTGGGCATCAGTCAGTCTGATGATTAATCACAGGTGTGTGTTTAAATGTCAGGTCTGCTCGATGTCTTACTGCTCTCACACTGTGAGACTGTGACTCACCATTTTTAACACTAAAGTGGACTAATGATGGAGATTTCTATGCAAATCTTTCATGTCTAACTTCTGGGAGTCTAAGGCTCACAACTGAGTCAAAATAGTATTACCAAGCTTAAACAAACAGAAAAAAGTCAAAAACAAAAACATTTTCAAATGAAGCATCTGTCTCTGTGCTGTGTGATAGGCAGGAAGTCGTGTCTTTCAGTCCTTATGCAAACTGTGATGTGATTGTGAGACATGCTAGCAAGCAGACAAATGTTTGCACCGCGTCTAACAAATGCTTTCAGAGCCTGGTCTGCATCTCAGCAACAACTGTGTGATTAGACGAGAAGCTCAAGAGGTTGTGAACGTTCATGAAAGAAACAATAGCGTCAAACATCATCTCTGTTTAAACTAGAAAACAAGAATAACACTGAAGTGTCTGATTAGACTCTGATGTGGTTTTTCAGAGTTCACATTGAGTTTTGGGCAGAACCAGATTCATTAAGATATGAGTCATTGTTTAGATCTTTGTCTTCTGTTAGAATATGAATGTGTTTGATTGCTTACCATCTATTTCATGATCCTCATGAACAGCTGATCTCACTTTTCACCTTTCTGTTGAAACATTGTGAATAAATGCAGGAAAAGAGTCGGTGTGCCGGGACACATTTAAAATTGCTTTCATGTCATTTGAAAATGTCTCTGATAATAACATTCAATTAAATGCTGTAGAGGTGAACACTGAGGTTTCTAGCGTCTGTAAGTGAGGATGTCATACACAAGTGAAATCTTATCTGATGTCTCGGTTGTTTCTCCTAGAGAGCAAGCAGATAAAATTAAAATCAAAAAGACTTTTAAGCCCTAGATTGTTTCTCCTGAGAAAAAGACCCAAGCAGTCCTGTGACATCCCAACAGAACCTGTCAGAACCAGTGAGTCAACAATACTAGTGCACAGTATCAAAAATGACTGACAGGAGAAGCAGTTAGCCGGTTTAATGCGGTAGATGTTATTAAAATGTTGATGAAGTGATGGCAACAGGCAGGACAATAGAAGCATTAACTATATCCTCAGGTTCTTTCTGGGATCTGCTAGTCTTCAGTGAACAGGTTAACAGCTTGTGCTAACAGGGCAGTGAAGCAGATTAGCAATTTCCAGCAGCTCATCAAATCTCTCAACTGAGAGGAATTCAGTCCAGGATCAATGGGTTATAGAAATCTATCATTTTTCCTGGAAATTGTTTTTCATTTCCAAAAACTCATATCAGCCCTTCTTCAAAATCACCTCTAACATCAGCAATGCACAAGCGTGGCAAAGTGGAGTCATTTTGTGTGTCTGAACTCTGTGTTTACTGCAGCGTACAATATAAATGGGCTGTTTTGATGGCGTGGCTTCTGTGTTGTGGTGTACAGCTGCACTGAGAGAGATTACAGCCCAACACAACCTCTGAATCATTCACCACATTTCAACATTTCCTCACACTGCAATGTTCAATGTTTAATGTTATAATTACACACAAAAGATACACAACAGCAACCATAAGTCTTTATAATAACTCATCAACAACAATTTCATTTTTTACAAGTTGCAATAACATCTGTAAACATTTAAAATTGTAAGTATGTTTAAAATTACTTGTACAGTCAATCTGATTACATTTAAAACATGTTAAGGAGGAGATTATGGACGAGCATAAGTTGTTTAAACGCGTGTTCTTTGGCAACAGTCATGGGTTTAAAATGCTTTACTACACATCAGCATCAGTTTTAAGACTTTATAAACAACAACAGTTATAAGTTTATTATAAGTTTATATATTATAAGCGCGATAAGCGGACGCTCGCGAACTGAGGCAGTAACCATAGCAACAGCAGTCAGCTCGCGCGCTAACGGGACAGACGACGACAAACGGTGAGTAAACTTCATATTTATCATTAACATGCTAAAGGTTTTGCTTTATAAACATTTAAGACGGCAAACGTCGAGATAACACTGTTCTAATGCCGCCAAAGTCAGTTAGACTACACGAGACAACGTTTAAACAACATAAACATCTGACAGGAACTCAACGTCCAACGAAATCCTCAAATCATCACAATAATGACTTAAATAACCCTTAAAACATTCAAACAACCAACATGATCTGAGCAACCAACATGATCTGAGCTGCGTTCATCTGAGGAGAAACATCTGAGGAGAAACATCATCTGAGGAGAAACATCTGAGGAGAAACATCATCTGAGGAGAAACATCATCTGAGGAGAAACATCTGAGGTGAGTGTGATCATCATGAGTAAAAACTCCAATATTCCAATAAAACAACAAGATTTCCCTCCTTTGGGAATCTGTTGAATGTCTGACATGCATGTAAAGCTTTAAGCTGGAAAATACTGTAAGAAACTGGGAATTGTGAGGCTTTCCTGTGATTGTCTGATCCAGCTGTGGTTTGATCCACACTTGTGGTCTCTTGACTTACCGTGAGGAAAGATCAGAGCTGATTCTTGCCAACTAAACCCAGAAGACATGCCAGAGAAACATGCATGTGATGCTTCACCTTCACTGTTTCATACGCTTCCCATTCATTCACACATTCACCAATTAATAGTGCTGTGGAGACCCCAAATGGCTTTTGCCAGTTAAAACAACACATTAAATCAATGGGTTCATAACTTGAGGTTTTTTTGGAAAGATGTTGAGTCGGACTGTATTGCAGAACAGAAGTTGGGATTTTACTTCCCGTTGCATTGGGATTCATGGATTGGCTCGCTGTTTCTCTTATTGTATCATTCCAGGCTTCTGAAGTATTCATGGACAGACTAAAAAAAGTATTTCCTTGATGAATTATGTGTTAGCTCATTGAATTACTGAGCGTGTGCTGGAATAAAATAACAGATGAAGGATCTGATGAAACAAAACTACTTCAGTGGCTCATTTCTGTAAATAATCTGCTGCAATTGGTAATTTTTAAACATAGCTAAACGTTGTCATTAGGTTTGATAGTGACTTTTGAATTGTCTCCCTCCATGAAACAGTTATTGTCGACACTATAATAGCAATAATTTAAAGAGATATTTATTTAAAAAGTTCTTAACCATTTAGTAACTTTAGGCTGTGATAGTTTAAGATAAACACACAACTGTTTCTGTTTTTTTCCAATTCTTTTATCCGTTCAATCACAATTTTTTTACAGTTATTTCCAAGAATACACAGATATTTTCATTCAACTTCACCACTGTTCTGTTAAAATCAGTTTGCAGAATTACATAGATATTAGTGCACTGCATTCAAATCACAGTATATAATATTAATTTGCTCATTTCATATTCGTTGTCCATAATTACATTCAATTACTGCTAAATTAATGCACTTCAATAACATGTAAACAATTTGGAATGTCAGTATCTCCTTTAAAATCAGATTTTTGGATTTTGATCAAACTAACAGTACCACAAATGGAGTAACTGATCAGTTCAGTCCGAGGCAAGACAGACATTCATATACATTTATGGTGCATTTACACACAACTCATAGTTTTTCAGTGAGGCAGCTCTTATAGAAAGTAAACAGCTTTTGCATTGATCTGCAAGAGGTCAGAACGTCTAAAAAAACATATAGATTAAATCCTCAGTAAAACCATGACGACCATAAAGGTCAGATGATGCAATAAAGCCATAAGACGTGATCTTCATTTTCCATGAATTGCATTATTTTTTTCATGCCCTGATACCCAATCTCATGTTCTGTACTTATATAAACAAGAATGAAGAACAGGTCCCGATATGAAACATTTGGCAGTATTATATTTACCCCATTATAGAAAGAATCTGAGAGGACCACAGTGTGCTTTGGGGCAAACGTATAGATGAGAGAGAAAACTGTAGTTTCATTATAGCTCTCAGCCAGTGAATGTTAGCAGACTCTGCACGGGCTGAGGGTCTCTCTTTGGTTGTCTCTTCAAATATAAACCTTCTGACGCCTGCCCAAATAAAAGCGTCTCTTTGGTGGTCTCCTGTTCCACTAAAAGCACCAGAGATGATCAGGAAGAGTCCAACATCTCCCTTCCTTCATCTTCTGTTCTCTGAGACACCAGGAATGACTCCCATACAGCCAAACACTGCAACAGAACACACATACATTAAACAATAAATGTTTATTCATTTACACAATAAATCTTCAGTCATTTATTTAAGTTCAATGGATTCAGTTATAATGCAAAGCTTGATTGCTTTTACATAACAGTGGCAACAGTAATATGATAAAAGACATAAATAAATAATAACGTTTGTTATTAAAATAGTCATTGTGATAGCCATTAAGAATTCTTAACCTCAAGTATAAGTAGTAATAATTAGACCAGCTGTGTGGGCTGTTCAGTTGCCAAGCACATTAACCGATTAAGCAGTAAACAGTTACAATCCAACTGTTTAATCAGGGCAAACATATATAGGTTATACAGATTATATTGTGCATTTTTAAAACATACACTGTGCATCCAACACAACCCTAATTGAGTTTCTTATGCTGATATCAGTAGAAACTCTTTGAGTGCAGTGACATTAAACACCTCACACCACCAATCTCATTCACAAGCTGTGCTCGCTCCTCACCCCGAGTGCCATTTAGGTGTCACTTGCTAAGCCTTTGATAAATGTCCTGACCGGGACACGTCAGCCTCCACCCCAGCCCCTAAACACCTCTCAGAGCCCACAAAACCCCCTCAGCCCAAACCACTCGTATGCCGTTTGTGTGTGAGTGTATCACAGCTGATATTCTAGAGGCACATCGGTTGTGGCCGTCCAGCTGTCACGGGCAGTTCATCAACGGCTTCCTCAAGCACAGCACGCGGACATGATGTGACCTCAGACAATGACTTCAGACAGGCCGTGCGTGTGGGGGCGCTGGACCACACTTGCCTTCTGAATTAAATTAGGACACAGCTATATTTATCTCTGGACAGGACTTTGCAAATAATGTGGAATAGCAGCTAACATCTGTATAACATTCTAAGAGAGAAGTTAAGCAGAGCTAGATGTTAAATAGGATGTGAAAGAGTTTGGGTTTGACAGATGCGGTCTGGACTTCAGTGTTTCATTCCCTTCAGGTTATTCTTAGAAGTAGACATTTTATTATATAATTTGACTTCATTATCCTGCTCTAAATGTAGAGCTTTTAGAAAGAAGTTTGGTTGCAACGTCCTTCTCTTTATTCGACCTTCTGCACGGTCAGATTCAGAGGTGAAAAATGTGTTTTTCTGATCTCAGAGGGAGAGAGATTGGTCTACACAATTTTTCTGTTTCTTGTAAGAAAATGCTCTGAGTCTAATCTGATGGTAACTGATGATGCTGGTGTGAATAATAACATGCACAAACTCAAGCACAACTGAGACGTAACTGTGCAGATGAGACTGTAAACAACTCTTGTGTTTTATCTAGAGGACTGGAGATGGACTGGCTCAAGTGAATTCTAAAAGCATTGCATCAGCTGTTGTTTTATCTGTTTCATAAGAAACGTTTCGGCAGTCTGTTTGAAAATCCTTTGCCCTTGTTGATTAAATGTTACATTTCCTGACAGATTTCTTGTCTCTGCCATCTTTTCAGCAACAGCCTTGTTACTATGGCATTTCCATGGTAATCCTCTGATGTTGCCATGTTACAGTACATGGCTGCTGTGTTGTCTGTATTATGTAGCATGCAAATATTAAACACCCACACCAGCACAGATAGTGACAGATTGTTGAGTCTACGAAGATTCACAAACATACATTATACATTATTGTGGCAAACAAGGACTTTGTTACAGAAAAAATTGTTTCAGAAAGTCAATATGTTGTTTATCTTCCATTAGCCTAATTCTACTCAACAGTGCAGCATTTTGCATTTGAGTTGTTTGACTTAGATTTAGAGGCCGTTCCATGACATGTCTGTGTTCTGTCTCCACTATATTATATAATACTGCACTAAAGATCACTGCATATGTATGTATAGACTTTCTGTTAAAGTCAAACACAACAAGAAAAGTTTTTATATGAACTACAAATGGTTCTCTGTCTGGAGGTTACACAAAAAACAATTGTGTGGTTACACAAAAAGACAATTGTCCAAAGCATTTGAACTAACACATAGAGAAGATTGAATCAGTGTTTGTGAAGTCAACGACAACTAGATATTTCTACAGGAAATAAGCTACAGTGAAGCTACAGTGGCTGGTTGCTAAGGCATTGCTATGCAGTTACACTTACAAATCCAGGTCAAAATCCAAGTCTACAATGCAGTTAGCTACTTTTTGCTATAAAAGGTAGTTTGATGCTAGATTAACTAGTTTAACTTATGGGTAGCTTGTAGCTTGGCAAGCCAGTTTTAAAATAACTACAGTTTCAAAGTCACTCAGTGCTGAAGTGAATGACAGCTTGCTTTCCATGTGTTAAATCTTGCTAGGTGTCTCCATCTCCACCTGTCCCTTGAGAGCCAGCAGGGTTTGTCAGATTTCCTCTGAATATAAACGCAATCATCTCTGTTTCTGTATCAACAACAGGTTGGTCTCTAGGGGTCTATAACTAGGTCTTTAGAAGTTTCTGTTGCTTTGTTGTATAATATCTTTAGCCTTGCGGTCGTGATTTCCAGTTTACAAACAACAACAGAAGAGAGCGTTTAAAACAAGTTGAATTAAGGAGTGTGTGTTATTCAACACATCCAGTTTAGCTTGAAGTATCAACATTTATAGACTTGGTGAGCAGTTAGTTGTCAGTGGGGATAAATGAGAAACTGTCTCCCCCTGCTGGCGTGTATCCAGAACAGCCATGCAAACGCATTCAGGCAGATGGCCACATACTGTATATCTCTCTCAAATCTGTCAGCCGTTGCTTTGAACATTTGCCTCTCACTACTAGAACATTTTCAATTAAATGTCTAGTTCAACACCTCATCAAATGTAAAGGAGACACCACGAGAAACAGGACTGCATTGAGTTTAATAAAACAGATATACTGTAATGTTCACAACACAAAGACTCACCACAGTTCACCCAGACTTTTATAAACTCATACTCATCATGGTTATGATGTCACAGCACAATAACATAAGTTATATCTCACCTTCTCATAGTAGTTTACGTTTTTCTCTGCTGTCTCAACGAAGGCTGATCGTAGATCAGTTCTCATGACCTTTTTCCAGCGCATCCAGTCGTTCTTCAGTGTGTTATTTGCCCATTCCAGCCTGTCCTCCATCTTGTCCAGGTCTTCCCTCATCTGAACAAACACGATACAAAATTACCACATCATCAGTTTGTCCAATAACTGATTAGATCATTAGAGAGGTTGATTCACTGACTTTCTTTTAGCATATATTGTGTCTTTAAATCAAACCCTATTTATATCTAAGAAGCATGTTACTGGTTAAGACATGCTCCGCATACACCTGGCTAATGTCTAACTTTTAAATGTTTAACTATGTTTATCAAAATAAAATCTTTCTTGTATACGGTTTATCTAGTCTCTAGGGTCAGATCTATTGCTACTTGTAAACTAGGCTTGTTGGCTTCTGCGGTAAAACACTCTCTCATTGGTAAGCCACTTATTTATCTCTATAAAACATGTCCAAAAGTGCTAAGACATGACTCTCAACCAGCCTAATTATACAGGACTTTCTACATCTACTAGTTGAATAATCCAGACCATTGACCTCTGACCCCTGGGAGAAGACAGAGCACTTAATAAACAAGATGACAGCATTGCAGTGAAAAACAGTGAATATTAGGGCAGTTACCTCCACCATCAGACAGCTGACATACAGCCAAGAGTTTGATAAAAACCTGCTGAACTTGCAGTGATAAACTGGGTGTGCTGATATAAACTAGATCTGTCACTAATTAGGTCAATTTGTTCTTTGGCTCACTGCAGCTTTTCTAAAGAAAGCTTGAGTTTAACCAGTTATCTGTTTTATATCGGCACTGCTCCAAAACCCAATGAGTTGTCTTGTAGTCTACAGACTTCTCAGAAAGCTGTATTATTAGGGTGCATTGTATCTAAAAATGGAACAATGTAAGTCATTGGTGACCTCTTAAATTTAGACCATCTGCAAAAAGATTCCCGTGAAAATTAATTTTGGGGATGACAAGTATCTTCCAAAGAATGATAGTGACATTTACTTCCCCCTACTGGTAAGAAATCACATCACAGCCAGCCGCAGTCTTGTGTTTGTTAGAGTGAATTTTCAACGTTTGATCTTCAGTATGACCAATAGTAACTTAATAAAGACAATAATAATACGACAATAATAAAGAAGAGAAAGAAGTTTAGCCCTGCAAAAGAGTCCCATTCACCAAACCTCTTTCAAAGAGAGAAACTCAACCATGCTGACAAGCTCTCAGAGACAGAGAGACATTAGGCAGTTGTCCACTCTAAACAGCCACAGCAGAGTAAGTAGTTACACTGGTCTACAGGAAATGCTGACACACCACAGCACTCAAGCATAAAAAGTCACATACCAGCCTAAACTCAGGCTGAGGTAGAAAAACTTGTCAACACACCCTCATATCAGGGTGCGGTCACCTCGAGAAACCAGTTCCCTGAAAACTGTCACCATAAAGAAAGACAAAGCCTGAGCAGATAGAGTCAGAAGAAACTAGTCCGTCCAATCCCAAACGCTTACTAGAAATATTACCTTCATAATCTCCCCCTCAAGTTTCTGACGTTTCTGCTCTTTGACTTCGTCAGGAAACCGTCCCACCAAGCTGTCCCATACTAAAGTCAGCACCTTCGACTCCTTCAGTGGACACATGAGTAACAGTGAGAATACACATGTCTGGGCTTGAAGTCACACAACACACCTTAACTGCAAAAATAACCTCACGCAGTTTAGAAACAGTGTCGTGGAAAGTTAGTGGACACCAAACGCTCAGGGAAAAATTCACAAGATGTTTAAAACGATCAAATATGCTCTGATATTCTTCTTTCTAACATTTAACAAATTACACAACATTCCAATCATAGTAGGCTAAGTTTAGCAGTTTAACTAGTTAGTTTAACTAATGTTAAACTAATGCTAATTTAATGTTAAACTGTTAGTTTAACTAATGTAAAACTATTATTAGCTTGCAGCTTGACAACACAGTATCAGAATAGTTTGCAAAAATGCAAATGTATTTTAAAACAATGCAAATACATTGCAAAAGTGTCATATTCAAATCCATTATGTGGCTAATCAGTTCTTTAACAACATTATTTGTTAGCGAGAACATACTTTTTTTGTTCAGACCACTGAGGTTACCTTCCTATTTCAGAAATGGCCTTTTGTAGTGAGCTGTGGATGTCAGAACGTCAATCAAAGCTTGTAATTAAATCGACATGTGATGAGATGCTGCTAAGCTTTTCTAGAAATCTCCTGTACTTTGTCCAGTAATGACCTCTCCAAGCGTTCAAGCTTTCTGGCCCTGATATTTGACGGATAAAAATAAACTCAAGAATCCAAAGAGACTTCAATATGACAATATTAGCTCAGGCAATACCAATAATATTTAAAACATCTTACTTTAAGTGCATCACAGCTTTAAGAAACCTACTGCGATCTTTAGATACTCCTATAATCTCTTCCAATTCCTGTGACAGCTCAAAACGAATATCTAATGAAAGCGCAGACGACGGCCAGAGCTCTGTTTTATTAAACATAATCTCAGAGATTTTTTAGAGCACTGGATGGATTATGTGGAGACTGGGAACAATCTATAATAAACTGACCGCTTCCAGGTCGGCATTCTTCGAGGCGAGAGTTTCCATCTTCGCCTCAAACTCTGCCTGGATGTTGTCTCGCCTCTTGAGCACCGTCTGAAACCCATGATCATGAAAATCACAATCAATATTTTTTAATTAAATTTAAGGGTGGATGAAATACGCGACAAGCCTCAGAAAACCATAATGCTGGCCGTATCGATCTCAGCTCTGAATAGAGGTTTATGTCACTAACGATGCCTTCAATAGGATAAAATACAACATTGTGTCAATTCAAAGGTGATTTTTACACCAGGAAAACAAGCAGGTTGTTTGCTTTAACCAAACTAGAAATCTATTTAAATGAAATGAAGACAAAGCAAACTGATAATCATCTATATTAAAGCATGAGAGGAGTGAGATGGGAAGCTGATGTACCTTGAGTGTCTCAGTACAGAGGACGTATTCATGAAGGGCTGGAATCAGGT
The DNA here is from genome assembly GCA_036877625.1 of Ambastaia sidthimunki. NCBI lineage: Eukaryota > Metazoa > Chordata > Actinopteri > Cypriniformes > Botiidae > Ambastaia > Ambastaia sidthimunki. The sequence goes on along the minus strand of JAZGTK010011500.1, from coordinate 2,399 downwards.
TATCATTGAGCTGTTTGACCTGCTCTTCTGTCTCTTTGAAGCACCTGTCTAGACATCCTGCCATGCTCTTCAGAGGCTCCGCCAGCTCCTCTTCTGAGTTTGACCACAGCGTGTATGTCGGCCCATATTCCTTCAGCTCCTCCAGGTGCTCTGTGACAACAGCAGAGTTCGTTTATAAAGAGTTCCCATAATTCCACAGTCCAGGTGTGAATAGGCCACACATCAAACCTTTCTGCTCTCCGATGACTCTTTGTGTGACTTTTTCAAGCGCGCTCATCTTCTGACCGAAGGCCTCCACATACTCCTGCATGGCCGTGAACTCCTGCGGCCGATTTCTGACACCTCTGATTGTGACAGCAAGACCTTTCACAGTGTCCCCCATTCTGCTGAGAAGGCCTGGACCCTGCTTCTTATGAGACGCCAACATCTACACACAGCATCAAAGCGACAGTTCATGATAACAACAGCTGAATAACACACATTTTATTCTGACACTAAGAGGGCAACAGGTGGTTAAATTTCATGGCCGGCCACAACAGCAAAATAACCAGGAGATAAACCAGTAACTGTTATTATATCAGCACAAAAGATGTCAAATATCCACAACAACAGCACATGACTGCAGGCAGCAGAGGCATCAAAGCACTTATCTTGAGGTCACTCAGCCGAGTCTAAACTCAAACTGTCACATTATCTGAGTGCCTTCAATTTAATCCTCTTAAAAGCACCAACCGGATATCACATATAAGCAAAACACTGTCTATGGGTGTCAGACAGTTTCTGCTAGCATTCCTGGCATTCGGGGAATCTGCTGTGTCCCGGGAATGAAGGAAAAATCTGATCTCCACATACGATGAAAAGTGCCTAAATTTTCCTAACATGAAGAACTCATAAAGCAGTATTTTAGGGGTTGGTGGGGTTAACGTATAGAAATAACTGAATATTGTGATTGAAATTATTTTAGTTTGAAACTTAGAGATAAGTTATGTGTGTTTGTTTGTGTCTCACCTCAGCTTCTGCTGTGAGGAAGATCTTGAAGTCCTCACTGCTGGAGAAAATGGGATGATCTGCTATTTTGTTCAGAAACTTGTGCAGCGCTTTTTTCCTCGTCTCGATGAAATCTTCATTAAACCTCTCCACCATTCCTCTCATCACAAGCTTCTCTGGCAGTGGCTGATGAGACACAGTCATGTTATTGTGTTAAGATCTATCACACAGCAGCTGCAGGATTTAAAACTGAGAAACAGTCGTGAAATGTTACAGTAAGAGAATGTTTGAGATAACTTTATCAGTTCGTAACAACCAACAAACACTGTGTGTACAGTAACAACAAAGTTTAAGTGGCAACACGTTGCAACTATTTAAACTGTTAAAATTCATCTGTTTCAGTTACAAAACTAAAACGTTATTTGCAGGTAAAATTACTAACTAAGCTTTATTATTTATATTCTGATAAACACAATAACTTCACTGTACCAGAAAAGGACATTTGTTGTAATTATCCACAAGTACTGTTTGCAAAATCTCCACCCACAGATAATTATCTCTGTAAAAACCATAACTAGAAGTTCTACTTAGAAAAGTTGTACCATGATGTTTTTTTCTCACATTTTAACATATTTGTCAGGTGCGGTAAGCCATACTTGAAATGTGACCCGCGTTTAACCCATACCGGTGATAACCCATACCAAGTCATGATCACACACACTCGTAGCAGTGGGTAGCTGGGAATGGTTTTTAAGTCTGACTCGCTAACCATAATGTCACTACTGTTTTTTTAACAAAACATGTTTCACAAAGAGACACACAGTTCACCTACATGAACGATTAGCATTGGATGAGCCTCTTCCAGGCGTCCTCTTAACCACAGGAAGTCCTGGTACCGCCTTCGCACCTCAAACTCACTCGAGTCAAACTCACTCCGAGTGGTCTGACGTCAGAGAAATGAAAACAAGTGAGAGAACGATTGAAGTCATTTGACAGGCAAACTCTGTAAATCTGTGTCTGGATTCGCTGTACCTTGGTCATAACCCGGTAAGTTATGAATGTCTCGATAACAGTCACATGACTCTCAGGGTTATCAACTGTGACAAAAATGTCTTTGGCATCACTGTCCCACTGTTCCTCTTCTTCATCAAACTTGTACTGGTTGATCATTGAACCTGGGGAGGTCTGCATGGAGGCATTGAAAGAGCTTCCGTCTGTTGTGTCCTGCAAAATACAACCCACAAGAACATGAGACTCCATGACTGAACACTGAAGCAACATGCAAAACACTTCAACTGCATTTGCATCTACTCTAACTTAATATGCAAAAACAATCATAAGCCACAAATCATAGGATTTTCTCTACCAAACAGCACATTTAAAAACCGGTTCAGAAAAGTCAGTATTTTGAA
>JAZGTK010011499.1:0-15569 GCA_036877625.1 Ambastaia sidthimunki | reverse complement strand
ATCCTCCTCCAGACACCCTCATTCAATCTGTCCAGGTCCACCAGAATCTGTGTTTCTCCTCCAGAGGGCTCAGCACCCAGCTGTAGAAGTTTAATTACTTGTTAGTTCTGCTTCAACACCAGCAGGTTTTCATGTGGGCAGTTGAATCCAGCTTGCAACACTCTCGTCTGAATTAAAACAAAGCCAGTGGTCTTAATAACATGCATATAAAACAGAACAGTCCTGCAAGTGCGGTAGGGTGAGGTGGAGTAATGGAGCAGAGAGAGGGAGTTGAGAGTGTGTTAATGAGAGTGCTGAGACTGAGTTTTCCTCTGCGTGTGAAGAGGGGCTGCGTCCAGCCTGAGATCAGCACTGTGGAGCATTATGGGATTAATGACATTTATCACAAACTCCATTCATCCTGACACAGCAGCTGCATCAGAAATCACTTTAATGGAATCAAGAACTCCAGCAAACATCACATCTCCTCCTGTGATTAATGAGTCTGAATATCACCCAAAAAAGTGGCTCCAATATCACTACACTAGCAAAATTACACTTTTTATTTCATTTTTGCATTCATCACATTTGTTTGGCTTTTCTAACTCTGTATGTTGCAAGAAATTAATTCTATGTAATCACTTAATGTGTAGATACGTGGTAAGATGTTATGCATGCAGTAAGACTGTATATTTTAACATTGATTTACCCAAACAGCTATCCTGATCTAGTAATGAATAATATTTCTACAATATTGTATTAATAAGATTGCTATGAATGCTGTAAATACTGTTCATTGTTAGTTCATGATACCTAAAGGGCTAATTAATCTATTGAATTTTATTGTAGTGTTACTAAAACCTGTTAAGACATTTTTATATAAGTTGAATCTAATCTAATCTAATATAAAAGATTTTTCACCCCCTGCTGATCTGTGACACACTCCTCTTCCGCTTCTCCGCTCCTCCGCCAGCCACATTTTCCCTTTCACCCGGCTGCGGTGCCAGGCTGTACCTCCCTGATGCAGAGGGGAATTGAACGGAGAAGTCCAGTCTGATACCAGCCAAATCTCCTAATCCTGCCTGAATTAGTTGCTATGCAGTTGTATAACAGAGAAGTGTCTTTAAATAACTCAAACAATGTGCATTGCATTTTCTTTTCCTCTGTTACATTTTTTGGTCAAGGAGACAAGCAGGCGTAAAATTCATCCATATGGTTCTGTTTTGCTTTTCAGATAGATGTTTCTGTTTGATGAAGCCTGTGATTATGTCACAATTGATCTTATACTTCTGAAACTGTTACGAAAGCCTAGTTGAGCCTATTGTTTTCAGTTTGTGCATAAATGAAGAAATATAAGGTCATTGCAGACCCAAGCTTCTCACACAATAATTAGAAGCACATAGTTTTATCATTGCATTGTAACTTTGTGCTGTTTTTAGTAATGTTAAATTTTAGCTGATTTGTTCAGTTATGGTGTTTTTTTTACAGTGGGGTTTTATGTTGGTTTCTCTCTCTCTCTCTCTCTCTCTCTCTCTCTCCCCAGCTACATCTTCAGGCTGAGCTGTACGCGGTTAGGCCAGTGGGCCATCGGTTACGTCACCAGCGACGGCAACATCCTCCAGACCATTCCTCATAACAAGCCGCTGTTTCAGGCTCTCATTGACGGATGCAGAGAAGGCTTGTGAGTTTTGCTTCTGACTTGCTTCTGAATGTTAGAGCTGTGACCTAGTGGTTCATGCATGAGCTCTGACAAGCTGAGCCGTGGTGGCTATGCAGATATTGTGGGTTCAAATCTGGTTTGCATCTCTTCCTGATCTTGGCCGCTTGAGCTTCTCATTTTCTGCCTGCCATCTGTTTCTGTCTTCCTGTTGATAAAGATGTTAAAAAGATCAAGAAAACCATTGCAGCATGTTTTAATAATAGCCAACTGCATTCGATTGAGCGCTGAAAGAGAGGAGCCCCGGGCCCCCATTTTCAGCATCCCTGTGTCGAAATCAGGTTCTTTCATTTCATTTTCCTTATCCTAGAATCAACTTCCATTGTTAGGCAAAAGTCTTCTCTGAAGCAACCTGCCAGCGCAGTATGTTCAGCTAAACTGTCAGCCTCAAACATGCACATATTTCCGCACTGTCACTTTTTATGTTGCCGGGTGTCTTACTGTCTGATCTGAGGCATCATTTGCAGATTTTACTGCATGTATCTGTCAGTGTTGCTGTGTCAGCTGCAGAACAACCTCACATGGCTTACCGACTCATCAGTGCCACATGCCAATCTCACACCATCTCAGCTGTACCACATAGTTTACATTATGAATCTGATAAGCAGGTCAAAACAGATTCTGTTGAAGAAATTTCAGAAGAATTTGGCAGAAAAGGAGCACAGTGACATAGTTGCAAAACGTGGTGGAATCACTTTTTGAAAGCTAAGGCGATATCTTAAGTTTTTAGTGTAGTGGTGCGATTTTGGACCTAATACTGACCTAACATGTGGCCATGCATTTTCATTGGCTGGGAAAAACAGCTGAGTTTGGAATTATAAGTTTCAAGCAAACAATCTACAAAAGGTGTGATTTATTTAGACTGATCAAATGTTTTTTCAAAATTATATTAAATAATGCAACAATTATTCTTATACAATAATAATTTTAAACGGTACAAACAATTTGCATAAATTGCCTTTTGCATCCACTCGGTCACACAATTTAGAGTTGACACGTAAAATGGACGTAATGCTTGTTAGTTGATGTGTCTGTCCCTGTCTCTCTCTGTACATGTCATTACCTCAGTGAGGAGGGTTGACCCCTTTAAATGCAGTTTGACTGACGCTCTTTCAGGCTTTGGCTGTGATTGGCCGGGCCATGGAGTTGGCCCACTTTCACAGCACAGCTAATAGAGATGCCACACAAGCAATTACGTGTTAGCTTGACTGTCTCTTTTCTTAGCGGATAAGATACGTTAAACTGTGTGTGCTGTGACTCAACCTTGTTGTCTTTTGCTTCCGTTGTAGCTACCTGTTTCCTGATGGCCGCAGTTATAACCCAGATCTCACAGGCTTGTGTGAACCCACCCCACATGACCATATTAAGGTCACCCTGGTTAGTGAACGAGTGTATATATTATTAAATAGCTCCCTGAAATGCTTGATTTTTATTGGTCCATCACAGCATTCTGTCAACATGTTCTTTTTTGCCTCTTTTATATCTTTAACTTTCTGTTTTCTGTCTTCTCAGGAGCAGTACGAGTTGTACTGCGAAATGGGCTCTACGTTTCAGCTATGTAAGATCTGTGCCGAAAACGACAAAGATGTAAAGATCGAACCATGCGGTCACCTCATGTGCACTTCCTGTTTGACATCGTGGCAGGTGTGTATAAACAAGAGATCACTAATTAGCCAGTGGAGGTCCAGATGCAGACCCATCATTGGTTCTTACTGGACCATATATCCATGCAGCTGCGCCCATGCGTGAAATTTGAATGCGCTGAGATGAAATCTTAGCATCCCAAGCAAACGCTTTAGTGATGGCCAGTGCTCAGCTAATGGATCTAGTTAAAGATGCTTTAATTGCGTCCCATGATCTGAATACTAATCATAATCATGTCTGCATCACAAATGTAACTGCCACTACAACAGACAGGTGAAGGAAAAGCAGGCAGAGAGAGATGTTTGTGTGTAGTTGATGCTTGTGTATGTGTGTGTGTGTGTGTGTGTGTAAATTTCTGGACTGTTTGTACTGCCAAAAGTGTTCTGATCTTGGGTGTCATTGCATCTGAACTTCTTTAAAAGACTGGGTCACGATACAGACAGCTCAACTCTAATCCACAGCAGATGTATGTGTTGGTGTGGCATTATTCTTTATAAATAAAACTTGAGTTAAGAGGAAATGGCACCATTGTGGGGTGTTCTGCTGGGAACAGCATTTTTTACACCTGCTCAGCTTGAATCTGTCCCTTTCTGAGAAGCTGAGCGGTGGTACTAAGGTCACCTCAGATCTGTGCTTAATGACCTTGAACCTAGCCTCAGCTTCATATGTCATGCCCACGGGCCGTTCGCTGAACGCCTGATGCACAAAAATCGGAAAGGCCCACAAAATTGGAAACACTAGGAGTTTCAAAGTCATCATCTGACAGTGTTTTCACTTAAGCTAAGTCTTCACAACACAGATATGAAAAAACATCTAAAGACAGCTGTTGAATTGTAGCTCACCGAACCCTCAGCTGGTCCTCACAGGTCTTGATAACATTCTGTCTGCCTGGCTATCACAAGCTCATACTTTGGGAGGAGACAAAATATCAGTGCTTTAGCAAGAATCCATGAGGCTGTTGCTCTCGATTGTTGTTTTTCTTTCAAACAGCCAGAGTGGCCTCCCTTTTTAACCCGTGACCGGCCTATAAAAAGAGACCTGACTGTTAAATAAACCATGAAATGTACTATACAGGTTTAGAGCCCAGAAAAATGTTGCCTCACCCTCCAGCTGGCAGAGGCATTAATATTCATTGCTGTTTTTCTGGTGGGTTTAGGAACTCACCCACACAGCAGGCGACACGTAGGATATACTTATATAAATACGGTAGAAGTGGGGCAAACGGATTGTGATATACTGTTTAGACCGTGATTTATTCCCAGAAAGATTAAAAAAACGACACCTAGCAGAAAACAGCAACGTACTCTGCACACCCCTTCACAGACAGATGTTTTCAGTATAGATGTGTTCATTTTGCACGTTAATATAACAGTCACACAGTCAAAAGTGTGCATGTAATTTTGTGTTTTATAACATCTAATGTTGCTCATCCAGTGTTATTTGTAATTCAATACAAGTGTTACATAACGTGATGCTGATTTTATATGATGCCAGACTTTCATTTATCCAAGTTCTGAAAGATTAAACAATACTATGTGGTTTTGTATTGTTTAAGATTTTTTTAAGAGTTTTCTGCAACAATGATTATATTGTAATTTTACCATTTGATTTACCATATTTTATTTTAGTTATATCAGCCACCACTAACAACACGGTTTAGATTTTTTATCAAATGCTAAAAAAGTGCTATTATTACTTATATGATGGTATTTTATTTTTACATTTTTTTATATTGTAATAAGGATTGTTACATTTCTGTCTATAATGTTTTTTTGAGGTTTTATTGTTATATAGTTTTAAGTTGTAAAACTCTGAATTTGCCATGAAAATTGTCCCAGATGCTGGGGTTAAAATGGGGGATGAAATAAATCAAACCCACCTTTAACAACAAAAGTCTGAGTCTTAAGTCTGAGAGTGAAGTCTGGATTAATGATCAGCCCTTAGTCTGGCATCCACAGAAATCCAGCTCTCCTCTTATTGTAATGCCCTTTACTTTATGCAGAGTCAGTTTTAAAGTGTTTCCTCTTTTTAAAGGGTTTAATTAGGATTATGTTTCAAACGATGCTTTGATGTCTTTCATAACCCCTTACCCAGATGGCAGCCACAATCATCTTTTGTTCTTGTAAATATTGACACACTTTAATTCTCAGAGTTTAATGAAGGAAATAAGAGATGATTGTTTTTCGTTTTGCCTGTACAACACGACAGAGGGGCCTGGTGTGTCAATCCACGCGTGTGTGCGTCTGGCTAACTTAGCTAGCCAAAGTTAGTTTCCTAAGTAGAAAAAGAGACATTTGGTTCTCGGCTGGGGGGTGTAGCATGTGTTTTCCAGCTGTTTGTAATCAAGCATGGCCTCTCAGATCCTGCCAGTAAAGAGCTTCCTCATGGCAGAGGAATATTTCCACAACAGTCTGTCAGTGTTTACAGCGTTATACAAATAAACACCAGAACCGTTGGGATCAATATCACCGGAGGCACGATGGCTTGTGTGGCGCAAATATGCAAACTCATGTTTGTTTTGTGTACGAGGTTATCCTCTATATTTTGTAAAAGAATTTGTATGTATATGTTTGTGAATTTTTGTTGTGCATAACCCTACAAGAGTGTTTGTGCTATAACCACAGGAAATCAGAATCAGTTTGTGGTTTTTAGTTTGTGTCTTTAATCTTTAAAGACACTTTTATGCTGGTACACTTATCAGGGTTGACAAAATTTAAGTTAGGAGAATATACACACATTAAAACACATTGCAGTCTTTCTATTCTAGGACAACCGACCAGAAATACTGATGATTCATTTTGCACTCAGTCATTTTGTCCAATAAAATGCTGTCTAGAATGTCCCGCCCACTTACACCACCAGTTGAATTAATGTAAATGCATCAAAAAACACAGTCCAAGCAATTGTGTGAGATTGTTAAAGCTGAATCTGTGTGTATTTATCTCGTCTTTGCAGGATTCTGACGGTCAGGGTTGCCCATTCTGTCGCTGTGAGATCAAAGGGACAGAGCCCATCATTGTGGATCCTTTTGACCCTCGTAACGAAGGGGCCAAATGTTTCCTGCTGGACCACTTCAGCTCTCCCATGTTAGACCTGGATGATGATGATGACAGAGAGGACTCATTAGTCATAGACCATATCAAGAAGGTACAACTTCTGAAACACTGGACCTGTAAGATTCTCACAGACTAAAGATCAACATGAAATCAAAAGTGACCCTGTGCTGTTGATCCTGTTATTTCTAGAAAAAATGTAAATGCAATAATATGCTCCACCATTGAAACAATGTTTCTTAAGATGATGTCATCAAGTCCTTTCATTTTTTAAGGCCTCACCTTAAAAAAGCTCACAGCTGTGCTGGGCCACAATGCCTAATCAATTTCCAATTTACAATGAATACCCAGTTTAACTAAAAATATGTAATATTATCTAAGTAGGTTGTGAATGTTTTGTTCAAGGCAGATGTTATCATGAGTATCACTGTTATCATAAGTTTACGAGTTTGTTGTTGCCAAACCTACTCTATAGATAAGACTATTCTTCACTGTCATCATGTCAGGGCCAATATTTTTTGCAGTGGTTTAGTCTTAAGTTTTTCACTAGAGTTCAAAGAGCCCCATATCCTGATTTTATATTGGTGCAAGAACTCTGAACCCCCTCAAAGCCCCCCGCTCACCAGCAGAAGAAATGTCAGTCTCTTTTATTAGAAAATGAAACTGACTGAACCTTCACAACTCCACTGAGTATATTCTCATTAAATGGTGCATTCAGAGCAACAGAGGGCATCTTCTGGTGGGTATATTTTTAAAAAGAAATGTGAGATTAGTTTTTATCCCATAATGCTCTTGCGAGAACTACAGAACCGTCTTGTTGAAGAAATTGGCCTGAGGTGAGAGCGACTTCGATAGCGATGTTTCAGGGCGTGCATAGCACATTGTTCATCTTTTCATTTGGGTGTCATTTCTGCAGCAAATTTAATTAGCAGCTCTTTCCCTCATAATTATTTTTCTGCACCACAGACACAAGCTGTCCGATCTCAATTGCTTTGTTCAAGAAAATGCTAATGAGACTATTAGTTGATTAGCGCTTTGAATACGCTAAACTGCCTGTGGCTAATCATGGCCATTTTGATAACTTCCACATAATCATGATCGGGGCAAGAGTGAATTTGTCCTTGTTCTTTTGGTTGTACAGCTGTCTTGTTTTCCTTAAGCAGTATTATTTTAATTAAAAGAGTGTATTCAAGACTGTTTTGCAGTCTTCAAAATGAACAGATGTATTTGGAAATCTTCTGGTTATCAAGTTAATTTGAATGTGTTTATAGTTAATGTAATGAGCTATAGCTTCAGCTGTGGACATAATGCTTGGACATTCTGAATGAATTTGTAGGTGTTATTTGATATTTTGTGTATAAGGCAATGTCTTATTTTTACATTTTAAATATAATTATCATTCTATAATTCTGCCTTATTTCAGTCCATGGAAATCCAAAACTCACCGATAATGTCCCCGAACTCATCCCCTATTTGCGAGCGTCGGAAAATGGCTGCAGATTACATGGGTCCACACCTGAACATTCCACCTGTCCCACCCCGCCTGGATCTCATCCGATCTCCAGCTCCCAGCCCCACTGGCTCTCCCAAGGTTTGTTTAGTGTTTCTGATTACGGTTTCCGATTTTCCTAGATTTTTGTTTCTAAACATTTTTTTCTCCGCAGTCGTCGCCAGGAATGTCCAGAAAACAGGACAAGCCTCTTCCTGCTCCTCCCCCACCACAGAGAGACCCCCCTCCCCCACCTCCTCCAGAACGGCCTCTTCACGTCCCTCAGGACAGTCGGGCTGCCTGGCTTGTTACACCCCCATCTGGCCTGCCTAGAGACCAGAGAGCGCCTCCAGAGGCCTGGAGCCCTAAAGACTGCACCCCTCTGTCAGACAGCAGGACCGCTGCTGCAGATCGCTCCCCTAAACTCGCCCACGCTGCCCCTGCTCACATCAATGGGAGACCCCTCAGCTGCCCTGTTGCAGACCTGGGGGTAAACCGGACTAGCCATAGATTTAACACCCAGTCTGAGTCTAGTAAGGTGAGATACGCATACTGACGACTCTGTCTGTATCCTGTGGGTCATATTTACATGCACACATTGTATTATGGCCCCTGAAATGTCAGAAATCCAGCTGGAATGTCTGTCTTTGATAAGCAGGCCAGAACATCAGATAACAGCATGAGAAAAACGACTGGACGTTGTGCTTTTAAATCACCTAGAACCCTCTGTACATCTATTTTAAGCCATAAATATTCACTTTTTTGCTCATGGTTGTTACTAAGCAACAGTGATGATTTTTGCACTAAAGCGGGGCTGTGAAATTTGGCTGTGTGTAGTGTTTGTCTTTGGCCTTGGTATTAATGTTGGTTTAATAAGAAAGACCTTTAAAAAAACATTCTGTGTTCTTAATGTTTACAGCCATACCCCCCACCCCTGACATGTGTTTTTGCATATATCTGGGTGAAAGCAACAAAATGCAACATGCACAAACATTCATGAGAAATGCTGAGAAACTTGTATTAAATAAGCCTGTTCTGTGAATGGGAATTAGAGTGAAATATTCTGATGTAAGCCTGCAGTGAGTCTCATTATAACTCAGAAAATCTCGTGTTTTTGATCTTTTTGTGTTCTACAAAGGTTTGCACTGTGCAATTATGTGTAGCCATCAGTTGACTGTAAAATTCTCACACTCTCTCTCTTTCCCTCCCCCGTCTTCTCGCTCTGTGTGCTTCATTGTAATGTCAGTGTATGGATTAATTTAATGTCATAGTGTGGCACAAAGTTTGGCCCTAGTTCTCTGGTCACAAGCCCACAAAACATAAATGCCTGCAGGCCACAACAACTGTGCTGCATTAGTTGCTGCTCTGTTAGGGCTGGACAGTATCAGATATTTATATTTTGTACTTTATTTTTTCTTCTCTGTTTTGTCTCATTGAAGATGGCACAGGACGCAGGTCATTTAACATTATGTGTGTGTACATGTTTCTCTGTAGTCTTTCGTCAACGGTCTGTTACCTGGTGATGAGTATGACGTCCCCCCTCTGCGTCACTCCCCCCCACTGGTGGACCACAACCAGAGGTGAGTAACATGCACACACACGCACACACACGCACACACACACACACACACACACACACACGCTTCTGTGGTCTTCCTGCTAATGTCCATGTTTATCAATCACTCTATAGCCGCTCAGTTATGATCAATTATTATTATTATATATATTCACTAAATAAATTGGGTTTATCCAACAAAACTGACTGTTAGCTGCTGATCATATGATTACAAATGTCTGACAATGATCTGTTTGTCCCATCAGCCCTGTGCTTTACCGTAAATGTGTTTATATCATCATAATGACGGTCCACAGCATCTTGTCCTCTTTGACTTTGTTAATCTGAATTTGTGATGTTCCTTGAAGAAATTATGGCTTTCTTTTTTGTGGTGAAAAGGGGGAAAAATCATGTGGATTTTATGAATGTGTTAATGTGATCCAGGGATCATGTGCACAGGCTGCTTCCTGTATGTCTCACACACACACACACACACACACAAACACACACACACATACACAGAGCAATGTTTGGACACATGTGCACCAATTATGCAAAAGCACCAGGGTCCAGAGACATGTGCTCTTCAAACAAATATAAAGACACACACACACACACACAGAGACACACACAGATCCGGCAGTGATGGACTCTCTCTCTCTCTCTCTCTCTCTCTTACTCCTTCGCATGGAGTTCTGGGTATTTGCTTTTTTATCTTTTGTTTTCTAAGGAAGCTATTAGATCTAAGACTTAATGTTAATGTTTTTTCTCAAATACTTAACCGTAAGTTATAAAATGTAACATATTATCTGCACAGTTTGTGCTACTGATATGATGCAGCATATGAAGGTGTGCTTAGATTTTTATTAGAACTACATTGAGAGAAAGTTTAAACATCATAGGTGCTCATAGCAGTGCTTTGACCACCAGCCACAACACTAACCTGCTTATTCTTAAGCAAAAGTAAAAATCTTTAAGTTTCTCAGTGGTGTTAATGGCCAAATTCATGCAACACAGTTTGTTTTTCATAAATTTCAGGTTTGCTCTGTAAGAAAAACAGCATTTTGTCACTACTGAAAGGTTTGTCAAATCGACAGCTTTAGATAAAACCACAATAGTTGCTTTAGAGCACAGAGGAGTGTATGTGTGCGTAGTCACTGATGTTTTATAGAGGCTGAAATCACTGTTAGTGTGTGTGCGTGTGTGTGTGTGTGTGTGTGTGTGTGTGTGTGTGTGCAGCTGTGCACACTACCCTGCTGGCTCCAGACACACTGGACTCTTTGTGATGAGCACTAACATCCACTTACTGTACATACACCCAAACTACAAACTTGGAACTGTCACAGGCACTTTTCACTTCCTGAACAACCTGTCGTCTCCTTTCATTTTCTTATTCACATCTTCCCTTTCCTGGGTTTTTCACACTGCTATGGTTGGCTTTCATTAAAGACACCTTAAATGCAACTCAATAAACGCCTCTTTTAATGTTAATCCTCTTGGAAACAAGAAACACTTCTCAGCACCTTATAGCCTGCGGGCAAAAGATCTTTAATTAAGCTCTTCATCATTAAGATACATCTGAAGCGCCCTCTACTGGTGTATTACGGTAGCAACTCATTCTCGGCTAGACAACGACCCGTTGTTTCTTAGCCAAAGCTAGTTAACCTCTCTCCCTTTTCATCATACCTGACTAGAGAGTGTCAGATGTGTAATCTGGGTGCCAGCCTGTTTAAATATCAGACGTCTTTGCCTGCTTCAGCCTGGCTCGTGACTCCGTGCTGAAGCTTTATGTGATTAAACTGGCTAATCCCGCGGCAACCAGATCCTGGACCGCAAAGTAGTTGCTTCAGTGAGTCAGCAATGTAAGAATGAGAACACTGTCCAGATTTTCAGTCAAACAATGTTTTTTTTTCCAAGAACTGTGTCATCAGTCGTCATGCTATCGTCTGTATAAATATTTTCACATGGTTATTCCTCACTTGCTGTCATTTCAGTATTGTGCAACAGGGTTGGATGGTATAACCAAAGTCTTAAATCATAGTGCAAGTAATTTTATATCAACTGTAGATCAGAAGAATATAATGTGACAAGCTATGTGTGTGTGTGTATATATATATATATATATATATATATGTGTGTGTGTTTATATATATATATATATATATGTATATGTATATATATATATGTATGTATGTTTGTGTGTGTGTGTGTGTGTTTATTTATATATGTGTGTGCGTGTGTGTGCGTGTGTGCGCGTGTGTGTATATGTATGTATGTATATATGTGCATGCATACAGATAGAAATGAGATACATAAATAAACCAATCAAACACCATCTGAGCTTGTCAAAACACCAGATTGCCCTTTTGCACAGTATATACAGTACCATCACGCCACCCGTCCCTGTTGTGCAATGCAGTTGCTGAAACACAATGCTGTCAATTGTGATCTGAGGACCAGAGAACTAGCCAACCCCCCCGAAGCATCATGGGATAGCATAGTTCTGCTGGTGTGTCAATGGGCCTGTAAGATGCATTGCGTAATTGCGAACACTTTGTGCTCCGTAGACACACCGGCCTCTTCCCCAGTCACCGGATTACAACAGACAGACCGGAGGATGATTATCAAATACCTTCATCACATCCTGTTTGCATCTCACAGCTTCCCGTCAGTATTCCCTACCGCCAACCTATCCCCACCAGGTACACAAACACACACACATAATACTGACATGATGACTTCTTTAGTGTGCTGTCTGCATTTAAATGTACCTTTTCTCTCTAAAGGGCTTTAGAAAACGGCTCGTCAGATCTCTCGACAGATGTAAAGAAACATAAACCTCCAGAGAATGGTGAGAAAACACAAACACACACAGACTTTATAAGCAATATTAATGAGGACCTGTCATAGACACGCACTGGTTTTCACACTGAGATAATGAGATTTACTAAATCCCTCACTTCAATGGTTAGAACCACTTCAAGCTTACAAGTTAATTTTACTTTATTTTTATTTATTACTTTATTATATTCTCACCATATATATATACATATATATATATATATATATAACCAAACACACACACCTTTCTGTCATCTGTCATCTTTATTTTTTGTATAACCATCTTTTAGTGTGGTTGCAGGAATTTGTGTATTTGTAGCATAAGGTACTTAAGCAAAATCATTACAATTTAGAATGCATGTATTTATAATCTAGCAGTAAAAAGTTGGCACTTGTTTGAAGTGTAAACATGCCGGCTTTAAGTCTGAGAGGCTAGGCTAGTCTTAGATCAGTGTTAACCCTGTGTTGTGTTTCTCAGGTGGGTTTGATTCTGGTTCATTGATTTCGGGTGTGTCTCACACCACACAGTGCCCCCTTCACAACAGGACGCCCTCAGACTACGACATTCTACTGCCCCCTCAAGGTAGCCAATGACATGGCTCAGGGGCACAATCTGATTGGCTGCCTGTTGCTAAAACGTGATAGAAGTGATTATTGTATATAGACAGTGTTTATGTGTGATTTCATATAGACACTTTGTTGAGGTAGAGAATATGCAGATTTTTAATGCCATTTAATGTTAACATTTATACATTTTTAGTATAGATCGGTATATATTTTTACTATAGACCATATTTTTATATAGACCAGTTCATACAGTTAATACATTTTATGATTTCTGTTCAATCCATAGTCATACCATCTTCATATATAGACTACTTGGTGGTAATATATACAACTGAAGAGTAAATTCAACTCTCCTCTGAATTATATTATGGCCCCATCTGTTGGCGAGACAAGGGACTGCAAAGGCACATTAACAATCGTTCTCTCTCTTTGTCTCTCTCTCTTTCAGCATCTCCAATGGAAGACCCATTCAACTCTCTTCCTCCATCCCAGCCTCCCCCTCCTCCCCCCATCAGAAATAGTTTTACAGAGCCCTCTTCCTCCTCACCCTACCCCAGACCTGCCCGCCCCTCGTCTGGACACGACCACTTCCTGCTCAGCCCTGGTGAGGCCAACCCACCCTCTCTCACAAACACTGCAATACTGAACATGTTCAAACACAATTTTATTAGTTATTTGTTGGTAATTCTTTAATAAGGGCATTTTTGACTACTCAGACCTTGTTTAATTTATGTTACATTTATCATTATGTTCTGGAATTATGTAATATAATGTAATGTATATTATGTAATGTATTACTATGTTCATTATGTATTATATAATATATATATAATTCTCATTTAATGAAGTTACTATGGAGGTGGAAATTAAATCCCAGAATAGTAAAATTCCGATAAAAATAAATAAGTTTTATTAATATACCCTTATAAACTACAATGACTGTTTTTGTTAATCATTCCAGGGGACAAAAACATTTCCCTGACTGAAGTATCACACATACATTTGACTTTATATTAACAATTAGTGTGTCTGTGTTGGATTTCTAGACACTTTTATAGACTCATTGAATAACTCGGCTCCCAGTCCTCCTGTACGGAGACATACTGGAGAAAACATGAAGATTCCATTCAGAGCTCCACAAGACTACGACCAGCTGCCTCCCACCTCAGGTACTGTATCAGGTACACTGCATCAGAAATATATGATATAAACAGCAGTGTGTGTCAAAAACTGACACACAAGAAAGAAGAAAACCACTTAATTAATTAGCTTGATTAAATAGTATAACGTTTGTCAAGTAATATAAAATAGATATCAATATTTTTTCCATATTTTATATGGTAGTGCTATATTTTGAATAGTCATATCTGAATATCTAATACGCTCTGCAGGTTTATTAAATTAAGCCATTAGTTGAGATTAATGTGCTATGAATTATTAATTATTAGACTGTAATGGCTTTCTAATGTGTTCAGTGATGTTTTTAGTCGACCGCTACATCCATTCTCGATGACCCATTTGGACTAAAGGTTCTTTCTCTTCCTGCTTCCAGTGGCTGGAGATTGCTTCAGGGCACCCGAGAGACCTCCCAAACCACTTCCCAGGATCATCCCACCGGACATCCACAGAAGACCGCACGAATCCCGAGAGAACGTTGACGCCAAAATCGCCAAGCTGATGGGAGAGGGCTACTCGTTCGAGGACGTGAAAAGAGCGCTGATGATAGCCCAGAACAAAGTGGACGTAGCGCGGAACATTTTGCGCGAGTTTGCGCTAGTAACTCCCAGGCAGGGCCTGTAGCCTAAACTCATTCAAACTATGACTGACTCTTATCACAGAGCTTATGAACTCCGCAGGCTGACTCCCTCTTGCTTTACACACCTGCACGTGTCGACCGGTGACCGCCTGGTGAACGAAACGGAAAATAACGTCCGTGAGCTTTTAGCCGCGTTGCGTTCGTTGATAGAATCCTGTGAAAAAGCGTCGTGTTTACACAGCGAGTTGGTGTTTGGTGGCTTCACTGCTGCTGGTTTATCTGCAGAGCTCATCATGGTGACAGCTGTTGCAGCCGTTTAAAAGACGAATGGAAATGAATTTTTGTTCAGAGGGTTGCAGCCGTAAAGTTTATATTTCGTCTGTTGAACTGGCTGAACGAACAGGAGAGTAACTGTGAGCCTCTGTTTGTATTGCCAGTTTCTGCAGGCTGTTTAAGCATTTCCTGCCAATGCTGCCTGCCTTACCCCTGCAACACACACACACACACACACACAAACACACTTGTCCAGCTGCTCTTTCATAGCCTCTCGGGTATCATGATTTTACAGTAATGGCTCTCTGTCTGGTCGTTTCTCCGTTATCTCATTAATTCCCTATGATCACGACAAATCAGATCACAGAGAGGTTCTGTCTGTCTAACTTATGACTGAATGTCAGATTCTCTCTTTCATAATTCACCCCGTTTTGCTTTTGTAGTGTCAGTCTGGTTATAGTAAGCCATTGCACCTACGTTTTAAACACATTCACCATCTGTTGTGCATTACAGAGTCTCAGTGCAAGCAGGTTTGCGTTTATGTAAGGGCTAACAACAGCTGATGTCATAATGGTCGTTTTATCTTCTGTAAATAGAAGCCTGAACCATTCCACTTTGGAAATCCAGCTGCCCACATCCCTTCAGTTTGCATCAGTTCCCTATTTATTTGACGTTGTCAGTTCTTCAAAAATTCT
>JAZGTK010011498.1:0-15569 GCA_036877625.1 Ambastaia sidthimunki | reverse complement strand
GAGTGTCTGTTCACTCACCTTCTGAAGAAAATCTGTTCTTTCTTTTTTTCTGTTCCGACAGCGAGCGGCTGCAACTTTGTTTTTTTCTCGTCTACTTTTCTTGCGTTCTTCTTCATCATCATCGTCCGTCTGCAGGCCAAAAAGTTCAGATACTTAAAAACTGCCTCTACAGTTAGTGGTTTTTGTAACTCAGGCTGTAAACACACCGTTTCATTTGTGTCCACCGGGTGTCACTCTTAAATAGTTAAAGAACTTTCAAGAGCGCTTCACAAACAACAGAATATAGGAAACAGAATATTTGCATTCTCAAACTATTGCACACGTTCATCTAATCCATCAATTACAGTTTTAAAAGTTGTTTAAAAGGTATTTGCTGTCTTTAACTTTTCAGCATTTTAGGATTGTGATGTTGTTTCTTTTATGACTTTGGTTACTATTGTTAGTGATTGTGTGTTTTACAGGATAATAATGTGTTTGGTTCTCACTTCACTCTTGATGATGCTGAGAGGCCTCTTGCTGTATCTGTTCAGAATAAGAGGAGACAGAACGGCTCCAAAACGGTACAGCTCTCCCAGTTTCAGCTGGTCTGTTAAAGTGGTATCAGGAATGCCGGCCAGCGGCCCGACGCTGGGCAGAGATCCGGCCGTGACCAACGGATCAGGAATTTGACCAGGCATCATGACTGTTTCAGAAAGAGAGAGTTTTTATTAAGTCATGTTGTCGTTTATGTGCTGGTTCTGAACAAACTGTGTTGACAGGTACAAACAGATCCAACTGAATGAATTTTTTAAATAACTTAGTTTTTACTTTGGAAAGTATAATAATAAATAAAGACTGATAAGCAAATATAAGTGTCTTTATACACCACGGTGGAAAACTACACAGAATAATGAACATTTCCACGACGGGAACATAAACTCTCTTAATGTGCGTGTAAATCCTACTTATGTGAGAGCTACAGGAAAATTTCAAGATTCCCAAATGCTCAACAACTCCTACACATGTTAAACTGAGACTCACAACAGCACACAGACAGTCGGTCATTACAGAATTATGTAACAGTCAAACACAAATTTTGCATGTTTTTGTCCTGACAAACTCAAGACTGAAACCAGTGTACAGCCACATACAGTACAAACATTCTGTGCTGTAAATGACTTGATCAAAAAAAACTGATCACGGATCAGCAGCAGCTGAAGATATTTTATGCCGACTTTCTTACAGTGCCATAATATTCATTTTAAGAAAAACTCAACCTGCATCCCAGCAGCCGATATAACACACAATTACCTTTAACCCTCAACAACAATATAAATATACCGTTTGTTTAAGTGTGTATTTCAGTGCTATAACAGCTGAGTTTTGAAGTATTTGACTGTACAAATAATCTGTTTTTATAAGAGGTTATGAGACTGCATATGTAACTGTGGTACTGCAGGATACAGCTGCCAGTGAATATTCTTATGATTAAAGAGCAAATACATGCGAATCTCTCACTGTCACAGCAGCTCAATCTACACGAATAAATCAGCTATAGGATGATGTGTTTCTTTCTTATGTAACTGTACCGATGAGCTGCAGGCCGGATGAAACTTCAGCGTTCAACATCTACAGAGGCTTTTAAACACGACATTAAATCCTCGTCTCACTTCAGTTATTCAACACTATCAAACTCTGCGTTTCTCTTGAAATGATGTGAAATGAAAGACTTACTTGTCTTCTGCTGCGAGCGCGTCTCTGTGTGGCGCCTCGCGTTGCGTCAGCGCGATTTAAGTCTCGCTGAGACGCTGGAATGCGGAACTCTCCATCGCTGACGTCAGCACGCATTATAAAAACAAGAGAATGGGCTGGAGGCTCCGCCCCCTAGCAACCGAAACATAAACACACAGCAACACGCGGGACTCCTGCGCGGGATATCCCATCAAAACAACAACAAATGAAAAGTCAAGTTTCAGTGTGAATTGACATTCCACAGTTCTTGATAATCACGTTCACAAACAAAGACTGAAACATGACAGGGAAATCCTTCCCTAGATTACTGACATTTCAATGTTACAGTATGATATTACAGTCAACACAGAAACAGACAGAAGATTGCTCTAAAATCTTTCATCTCAAAATCTATGAACAGGACAGACACATGTATTAAGTATCTGTACAATATTATATTATTTCTTTAAAAATAATGGCTGGATGTTAGTACTCAGCACCATCATGAGCAACGCTGACTAAAACACTTCTGCATTTCATATTAATACACACAAAAAGAATGATCAACAGTTATTTTTGATCAACTCAAAGACATTGTCCACACATCCCATTTTGGCCCAGGAAATATGGTGTAATTGGAAAGAGAGTCATTTGCGGTCAAATACGATTGAATTCTAACTGATGTTTAATTCTGCAACCACTCTTATGTTTGTAAAGTACAGCATCTGATAACCACTGCATTACTGAACTATTGTGCAGTTTTTAGCAGCGCTTTGCATTTCTGTTAGGAATCATCAAAACTTCATTACACGAACATCACAAGATGCTGAAAACAATATCAGTGTTTTTGAACTTTTGAATTTTGCAGAGGAAGATTGTATGGAAACAAACATTATTGCTCAAGTATGGGCTGTTATCTTAAATCTGCTCACCTAACAGAGTGGCTTACAAGAAATCCATTTGTGTTGTGTTTGTGTCAGTAATTCCCACAAACTGCCAACAGAAACTCCCACCAGAGTTTCACCTCACACAGGAAAACTGAGCTCTGCTTATATTACAGTTTGTCTGAGCAATTATGGAACAGGGCTACAGCAAATGCATATTTATTATAGAATAATTAAAAAATGTTATCATTGTGAGATATACGGGGGAGCCAAAAGTCTTACCTTTCAAACTACATCAAACAAAGTTGTGGCTTAAATAAAGTTAAAATATGTAATACTACATAGGTCAATAATACATAATCAAATGTGTGACATTGAGCATGTAAACTCCATTGTAGGTCTGATTTCCTCGTTTCTACTGAAGCACAAGTACTAATACTAGTGCAAATGCAATCTGCTAATGAATTAATACACATTGAATTCTACAGGGATTGTTTAATAGCGTTAAAAGAGACAGAAAAAATCACTGTAACCTACCGAGAGCTTCTCTCCGCTGATCTCTCTCTCTCTCGTTTCCGGGGAAACCTTCATTGGTGAAACAAGACTGTGGTTGCATAGAGACAGAACAACAGATCGTTACATTTCCAAATATGGGCATGGAAAAAAAACTGCGCGCAAATACGCACTGACGTCATGCGCTTTACGTTACGTCCCAGGCGGAGAGAAACGTTCCGCCAGTGACAGCAGTTCAGTATCAACACGTTGTGGGTGAATCGTTACACAGAAACCCTAAAAATACACGCGCTTATAAACTTGATGGTGATAATATAATAATAATAATATGGTGTTGCTTTAGAAAAGTGACGCAATGTGCATCACACCAATGTTTGTACGTTTCTGTTGATGTAGAGGATGAAGCGCAGTGAAACAACAGCGTGCAAAAATTCATAAACGATCCACTAATATTCGCATAGAGATGCATGATACAGTAATAACTGTAATTGCTTTATAGAGAGCAATCAACGGCTTTAAATTCTACTTAAATTCTATTCTTAAATTCTATTATAACTCACGTCATAAATAAAGCACGAGACAGCATCATTCCTTTTATTATTTTAATATTGTTTGCATAATAAGACACATGCCGGACCACCGAAGGAGAAGCAGGAAGAGCAATATGCATAATGTTAAAAGACTCAATAGATTATATATACTTGCCACCATGTTCAGGATTTTTTTACAATACCACAAAATACAAACTGTTATTCAAACAGTCACACACGCTGTGTAACAGACTGTACAGTACAACACAAAATCACCTGACACAATTACACGTACCTGCAGGTACAAAAGTGCATGAACTCGTTAGCATGTCTTTCAAAGAATGAACAACAATGCTTTCAACAATATCAACATCTGAAAGCAACGAATCAGTCAAGTGTATCACAAGACTTCACTGGATGTAAAGATCACGTTACATCGTATGTTATTTCACTGTATTCTTTTAAAACATTTTGTGCGAGTTTTCCCGTTCACTGATAACTCTTACAAGCAGATTAGATGCTTCACATCAACAACCTGTTCACAATGTAGCATAAACTTCAAAAATTCATCAACATTTCCTTGGCCGCATTTGTTTTGCTCAGACTCTCTTTGTTATGCTCGTGTTTCTCTACATCTGCGCTGTTGAAGCTGAAGACAGGCACAGTGTTGGTGCTGCTGCAGGTGGGGCTACATGCAGGAGAGCTGACAGGTTCTAACCCGCCTGCCATGGACATGTACAAGGTTTCCCATTCGCTCAGGCCCAGAGAGCTCATTAGATCAATATCTGGCACTAACAGATCCATGTCATCACTGCTGTCAATCACATCACTTATGTCTTCCATGGACACACCCCTCATATCAATGCAGGGTTCCACCTCGACGGCCTCCAGTTCTGCACTAGAACACAACAGGACATCAGAGTCCCCCGATATGGCAGTGCAGGTGGGGTCTGGTTGCTGGGGGCAGGCGTGCACCTGGTTACCTTCTGGGGTGGCGCTGGGTGACTGAGGGGGGGTGTGGTTCTCCTGGGCTTGGATCTGCTCCTCTGGCTCTCCTTCTGTCTCCTCTGTGATTTTACAGTGGGGTTTGTGAGCAGCAAGAATGAGTTTGAGTCTTTTTTTCTCCTTTAACAGATTGGCGATCTCGGACTGCAAAGCTGATTTGTCTTCTTCAAGACTGTCGGTTTCCTGAAAACAACACAACATCATGCACAAATCTCAAGGGCTGTCATTTCTGAGAAGATAATATTCAAAAATCTGTAAACTCACTGCTTGGAGACTGTTGGTTAGTTCTCGTCTACGGTTTCGGCACTTGGCAGCTGCAAGTTTATTCCTCTCTCTTCTGATCCTCTTTTTCTCCTCTTCCTCATGAGAAAGCTGAACCACACACAGACACATATGCACATACTTATGATGAAGTATCCTCCTATAGTCTGACTCTCAAATCATCCAGGAAAACACAATAAGATACATATGCCAGATTTAGAAGTGTTACCAGTGAAAAAATGCCTGTTTACCTGGTCTTTCACCCCCTTTCTTCTGGCAGTGGAGATCTTTCGAGCAGTTTTGCTGTCTTTGGAGTGAGATGAGTTCTGAGGTCTTGCAGCGCTCCAGGGTGGCACTGAAGAGATGTCAGTGGACAGCACCATCCACTTCAGATCTGAGGATGAAGCTACAGCAGTGACCATCGGAACAAAGGGACCATCAGCTGCATCTGTGTTTAAGCACTTGTCTTTCAAAACATCTGCATTCTGTAACAGAGCACCAAACATATGTGTTCATTTTCTGTGGTCCACCCAACACAAAGACAGTCTTCCTCCAAAACTGTATTTTAATACAACTTCAATCAATTTGGTTGTATTTAAGATAATTATGTCAGCACCAATCACCACAGATTCACCTCTTCAAAAAAATAAATGATGATGAATTGATTTTACCTGCGTGTCGTTCATCTGAGCGCCTGACGCGTGTAGCTCATGTTCTGCAGGCACCTCACTCCCACATACAGACATCACTTCTGCCAGATCACGCCAGCAGACACTGACAGCAAGATGAATTTGTGACTAATGTCACCAGATGCAGTTTGGCAGGTTTTGGTTTTTAATCTAGATTTTGGTTACTACGCTAGGAGGCAGCAGCCATGAGAGCGGCTTCGTTATATAGTGAGGCAGATTTTTATGAATGAAATCTGTGAGACGAGACTGTACCACTGTTCCTGAGGGGGACAGTAAACACGAGTCACATTCATCCCTGACACTAAACTTACATTCAACATTTTATTCCATTTCATGCAATAAATATCTAACAAATAGTCCAGCTAATGTCTCAGCTGTTCGTTTAGGCAACACTGCTGAAGCTTTCACATGAATAAAGAAGATACGTCATTTTACGAAGCCCGTACCTTCTTCATTTCCCTGCGATGTTATGATATTATTGGCATATTACAGATATGCACATCTTAATAAAATCTTCATCCTGGACCAAAAAAACATGCATTTAAAACAAACCCGCCTTCACATCAGCAGTGTAGAAAAGTGGTATTTAGAAAAGACAACAGCAAAGACTCCATAACTAGGTCAAAGGGAAACCCGTCGTGATCAGATGGTTGTGGTGTTTTTATAAATCACATTTCTTTCGGATCTATTAGAATGATGGATCTCCCATCATTCAACGACCCCGTCGCTAACGTGAGCAGCCAATCAGAGAGCAGCCTGCCCTGACCATATTTGGCGCATCCGGTGTGGGGCCTGTGGCAGCAGCGCGACTGCGGCACTTGCTATTTTTATCACATCACTTTTAATTCAATTATATTTTGTGACGACATTTTCACTAAGTGTCCCAAATGAAATAAGCGTGTGTTTTTATTTTCTGTTAAAGTTGTCTGTTTCATAACTGCTCGTAAACATTTCTCATTATTATGTCATGCACAAACATGAAAAGCTTTCCATTTTCTAATTGACACTAGGGCTGGATGAAAACGCTGTTATCCATAACCTGTGTGAAACTGTCAATTCATGGTTGAGATGAGGTAACGCTCTCCCTTCTGCCAGTCTTTCCCGGCAGATCCGCCCCGGGCTTCTGATCTGTGTCCTCATCAACAGAAAGAGCTGTATGCTATAATTAACTGCAGTAAGCAACTACTGGCGAACTGTGGACAATATTACAGACACAAATCCCCCTCATAAAACAGTGTGACACTGTCAGTCAAATATTAATTGAATTTTCCAGTAAATAGTTCAGACCACCCAAAATGGACATAACAACGCCCGCGTGTTTATTTACTGTCAATAACACGTGAAACTTCAGAGCAGATTTGCTGAGGCTTGCAGTGACGTCAGAGGCGTCGCTCAGACAACACGGAAGATCAAACAAAACACGCGAGAAGTAGAGCGCTCGAACGTGACGTCACATGGGAACGCCGATGGGGCTGTTTTTATTTGTTAAATAATGACAAAGGTCGCGTGTTGCATTAATGTTTGCCTACAGCAAACAGTGGAAAAATGAAACAGAACAGAACTGATAAGAACCTCGGTTAAAAATGACATAGGCCTGAAAATAACGTTTTATTAATAGAATTTAAAACTTAAAATGTTCGAAATATGGGCACTTTATGCCAAAACAGGCCGTTCATTACTGCGCGTTCATTAGTAAAAGAGTATGTAGAGTATTAGTATTAGAAAAATAGTTTGCCAGTACTGTTGTGTTCCACTTATTTAGCCTGTCAAAATCTTTATTTCACCATTATCTGTTTAATGACGCCACCCCAATGTCTAACAGACGAGCTCAACATTTAAGTGACAAGGGAATCCTCACCTGCGAAGGCAGTTCACGCAGGAAATCTACGTGCCTGTATGTGTGTTGTGTCGTTAGACACGCCTTTGATTGCGCAAAGATACAAACACTGCCATGACTGTGATTCGCCTGTGATTCTCAACGCCGAGCTGGTGAGCATTGTTTGAAGATGAACTGTAACCGAAGGGCCTTAAAGCTTCAGAACAAATACTTCTACACCACATTAATAAACTTTCATTTAACCAATTACACTATATATAGTGTTATACATAATATAGCAATTAATACAACAGTTCATCGTGTGTAACACACTGTCATTTGAATACATTTATACTATTGTAAACTGGTTTCCAAAGATTCTCTAAAGCAGGCTTTGTTTTGTTTTTGACAATACTGTAACTCGAGGTTTTTTTGAGGTATCTTTACATAATGCTGCCCGCTGCACGGAGTGTTTCCCATCAGCGCCCCGCCCCTTCAGGATGCATTCCATATTAGGTAAATGACGTCGCGGAATACCCTGCAATGGAGCGTCGTGTTTTTAGCGCCGTTTATAGTAAAATGTTCATATATGAACTTCTTTGAGTTACTTTTGCAGAATGTATTAGGACAATCGGCATAATATGTCTTTTAATCCGATAAATGTTGGTTCTGAAAACGCGGTTTTCTAGTGTTAAATAACAGTTAAAAAACATTTGCAACGCCTCGTCTGACGTCAGTCCTCGAGCCCTACATAAACTCCGCCAGCGGTGAAGAGCGCCAGTCAAACTTTGGACACCGATAGAAGAACAACAGACGAGCGGGGAACTAACAGTTTATTTAAGCGCGATTTTCTGGATATTTTATTACTGGGTAGCTCTTGCTTCTCGACGTTTGACAGGATGATGTTTACTAACCTTAACGCCGACTGTGACGCGTCTTCTCGGTGTAGCACGGCGTCACCGAGCGGAGACAGTCTCGCGTATTACCAGACTCGGGTATATATATAACACCTATTAACTTATCATTCTTAAATTCATTCTAATGTGGAGTTATTCATTCATAAATTGTGATTTAAATGTAGTTTAATTGTTGTTGTTAAGTCATTCAAGTGGTCAAATATAACACTAGTGTACTTTAGGAATATACATGCATACATAAATATGTTCATATACTCGTGTTCAATACATTAAACATGAATTTATCTGCGTTGCAGGAGTTCACGGATCTGAGCTTGTCAAGTGCCTCTTTCGTTCCGACCGTCACGGCGGTCTCTTCATGCCCGGACCTGCAGTGGATGGTTCAGCCCATGATGTCATCTGTGGCGCCCTCCAACGGTGGAACACGGTCCTGCAACCCGAGCCCAAACTCTTACCCCAGAATGAGGGTCACTGGAGCAAAAACCTCGAGTTCAAACAAGAGAGCCAGAAGTGAGCAGGTAAATAATGCATTCACTTTACAGTTTAGGAAGCTGATCTTGGCGTGTACCTGCATTTTGTTTTTCACTGTGCAAAAAGTAAAATGTTCATGTTTTTGATTTCTTAGTTTATCCCAGAGGAGGAAGAGAAGAAAAAGATCCGTCGTGAGCGAAACAAGATGGCTGCCGCAAAATGCCGCAACAGGAGAAGAGAGCTCACGGATTCGCTGCAGGCTGTAAGTATTTCTCTGGTCCTTGCTGTGTTCAGTTCTTTACAGTTCAAGTATCTGTACAGACTGTTGGTGTCCGTCAAACTGACAGTCTTTCTCGTTGCTATTACAGGAAACTGACAAACTGGAGGATGTGAAATCTGCCCTTAAGAATGACATCGCTAAACTGCTCAAAGAGAAGGAGAGGCTGGAGTTCATCCTCGCTGCACACAAACCCATCTGCAAGATCCCCTCACCAGCGGTCACCAGCTTCTCAGAGCCGCCTGCGTCTCCCATCTCCTGCGAATCTGTCCCCGAGATTCAGAGCGTTACTACCTCAGGAGTGTCCACACCAAATCAACCAGTCACAACCTCGTCCAGTACCTCGCTGTTTTCTAGCAGACCCTCCACTGACAGCTTCATCTCCACGGTGAGGATCTCTGACCTGGAGCCCACCCTTGAAGAGTCACTGGAGCTGTTGGCCAAAGCGAACCTCGAGACGGCTCGCTCAGTTCCTGATGTGGATCTGTCCAGTTCTCTTTACGCTCAAGACTGGGAGCCACTTTACACAACGCCCACAAATAGCGACTTGGAGCCACTTTGCACACCTGTGGTCACCTGCAACCCGGCCTGCACTACCCATACGTCTTCCTTTATGTTCACCTACCCAGAAAATGACGTCTTCTCCACCTGTGGGCTGGTTCATGGAAGGGGCAGCAGCAGCAATGAGCAGTCTTCTGATTCCCTGAACTCCCCAACCCTCCTCACACTTTAATAGACTATTAGCATTTGAATTCTTATCAACTTTATTTAAAATGGCAACGCGGGGCTATATGGAACTATCAAGCAATCATTATTGCTTCCTGTATATCTGAACCATACATGCCTGCCAGATGTAGCAAGATCAGCATGGGTTAACTTATTTTACATGAATGATCTGGTTAATGTTAAGCTAAACTAATAATATAGTTTTGAGTTTACTGGTGCTAGACTGAATAGTTGTATTAGTGTTCTGAGCAATAGAGAACTAACTTGTTTTGCCTGTATGGTTGATTTTGAATATTTGAACTTTATTTACTCATGTGCTGCCTCACTGTGGCATTAAATGGTTTCTAATGTCCAAGTATGAAGTTTTCTGTGAAAACAGAGTCCGTTTACTTTCCTGGATTTTTATTTTTGTACTGAAATGTGAGAACGTGTGACTCGTTTGCAAATCTAGACACAATAAATATTAAATGTATGATAATTTTTTGTGTGGCTTACTTTGTGACCATGAGGTTATGTATGATGCTTGTAAAAGATCCGTTCACAAATAAGATTTAGTTCCCGAAAATGTGTTACATAATGAAAAATCATCGTTAAAAGCCCCTTTCTGCAACAAAATCTCAATGTTTTGAGAGTTTGGGATTTCCTTTTTCTGTGCCAATCACATTTACACCAAGTTAAATTATTCCATCAATGAACATGACAAAGGCTGAGATGGACAGGATGTTTGCATTTTTCTCCAGCTCAACGAAATGACAGAGGAAATGAGATCGTTCATGTGCGTAAGAGATTGTGATGTAATCACGTCATTACGCTTTGGTCACTTCCTTCCCTTTTCATTCTTATCACAGTTGCAGCCATCAGATGATCGACTGCATCATACACATACATACAGCCAGTCAGTGACAGTGACGTAAAATCATGTAGCATGTAATAGTGCTCTGCTATTAATACAGCTGGCAGACCCCCGAGAGACACAGAGACAGAAATAGCAGGTGCTTCTTTCACCATCAGCATCAACGGCAGCAAAATTAGAACACGGTGACGCCGACCTGCGTCGATGCTGCAGCCCAGAGGAGGAAACTGACATTAATATATGCAGAGAAGACAGAAAAAAGCAGGAGAAAAGACAGAGAGAATCCAGGCTAAAGATAGAGCAGAATAATCGCCTCCTTACTAACACAGATGGATTACATCAGCTACAGAATGATTATCAAACTGAGCCATGAGCAGAACACATTTCAAACACATGCAACGACTCAACACTGTTATCTCTGACCCCCCCACAAATACATCATGAATATCACATGATTTACGTTCACCAAAAGATCATGTACAGTACAAACAAAAATGAGCAGATCTCTGTATATAATGGCACCACATCACAACTAATAATCCTTTGAGGATTCATTTTACAGTTTTCTTAAAAAAAAAAACAATGAAGACTCAGGCTGGCTTCTTTTTACTGAAAGGATGTCAGAGCAAAACTTTACTATAAGTTGTTATACTACATACAGGGACTTTATGCATGTATTTATGTTCTTTAAAGCAATGATCATTTTGATGTTGTTCTGATATTGTTATTATGTAAAAGTGTCCATTTTTAATAAACAACCAATGACCTGTTTAAATCTATACAGCCCTTATAAGACAACATAGCGTGTGTAAATAATGTCTCAATAAGAATAATAGAGTATTTTGGAGTGACGTCACTGTGATGACATCAAGCCGCTATTCAATGATGTCTCTCAGACAATAGAAACATTTTATGAGCGGTTTTAAAAAAATTCTCTCTAGTGCCTGTAAAAGCCTGAAACGTTTATAAAAGTGAAACCTGCTGAAGGGGGGGCTGCTCCGCCACAGGGTGGTCCTGACGTCACTGTGAGTGCGCCTGCGCACAGCGTCGCGGCTCGTCATGGCTCGGTGCGGTGCGGTTCTGGTCCCGCTGCTGCTGGCGTTTGTCGTTCAGTCTGTCGTGTCGATCTCATTCTACCTGCCGGTGCGCAGCAGGAAGTGTCTGCGGGAGGAGATTCATAAAGACGTGCTGGTTACCGGAGATTACGAGATCACCGAGCAGCCCAACGCCAAAACCAACCTGAAGGTGACGTCACCGGACGACCATCACAGCTCTAACTAGCTGTTCAAACGCGTTCGGATCGACTGTTACGTTCTTTATGGATGAGTTCAATGAATCCGGGTTAAACTCTGTTGTGATGTCACTTCAGCTGGTTGTGTTAGTTAAGCTGTTTCTGTGGTTATTTGGTCACGTGAGGTGCAGAGAGAACATGCGAATGCAGGTCGTGTCGTTTTTCCGGATTTCAGTGACTGAAATTCTCTTTATATTTACACGTCAGGAGAAATGTTTGTTAACGGTGAGTATGAAGTACTGATGAAGTTCTCAATGTTGCTAGATCACCGATTCCTCCGGACACATCCTCTACTGGAAAGAAGATGCGAGCAAAGGCAAGTTCGCCTTCACCACAGAGGATTACGACATGTTTGAAGTGTGTTTTGACAGCAAGTCTGTCATGGGTGAGTGTGTCACATTACAGCCCATGCGGAAATCATACATGGCTCATTTTTTCAGAGGTGCCTTATTGCTATTTCTTTCTGTCTCTGTTAGGAACTGGAAGAGTTCCAGACCAGCAGATCAACTTGGATATGAAACATGGTGTTGAGGCCAAAAATTATGAAGAGGTTTGTCTGCATTTGTTTGCCATGTCTGATTTCAGTTGCTGTTGTTTGATATGGTCATAGTATTTAGCATTAGATTGTAGCATTTTTTTTTTAGTTTGTCACTCAGTCATTCTGATTGTTATGCATTTATTTCAGTTGGTTATGTAGTTCTGATGTTGGGCTTTTGTTTAGATTGCCAAGGTGGAGAAACTGAAGCCTCTGGAGGTGGAGCTCCGCCGGCTGGAGGATCTGTCCGAATCCATCGTCAATGATTTTGCCTACATGAAAAAGAGAGAAGAGGAGATGAGAGACACCAACGGTAAGAATCAAAATGTCAGCAATCAGTCTTTAAGTCAGGGAGTCCATTTATAGTTTAGTTCCAGCTGTAATCATGGACACATTAACCAGCTGGTTATTAGTTTCATCACCTGAGGCAGGATTGATCCGTTTTGAGTGTTTGTACACGAGTTGTGATGTTCTGTTTGTCTTTTCTTGTGTTGTACAGAATCCACCAACACGCGTGTGCTGTATTTCAGCATCTTCTCTATGTGTTGTCTCATTGGTTTGGCGACGTGGCAGGTCTTCTACCTGCGCCGCTTCTTTAAAGCCAAGAAACTCATTGAATGAAACCTGCCTGGACAATGAGGGACCCAGACCTTCTTCCTGACATCACAGCCTCCAGCCCCTGGCACTCGCTCTGCCTTGGCAGTTTATTCCAGTTGCCACTGGCAACCTGAAGTTTATCTGAAAGAGATGCGCATCAGGGAATTTTCTGGGAATTATTGATGCTTGCTGGCCAAATCATCTTTGCAGTGTATGTAGATATTTGATACAGTCTCACTCTGTATAATTTAGGGGAAAAAACACCTCGTTTTGCTTTTTTGTTTTCTTGTATTTATATTAAATGACAGCACAAGCCCCTGTAACGGTTAACAGATGAATCCTATTCTGACAGAGTAACTAACAGCTGATTTGTTTCATTTCTCAGTCACTGAATGTCTGTGTCAATCCCACTTGATTTCTTGCTTCGGCTTTATTCTGCTTTAGTTTTCTACATTTCTGTTTGTTATTTGGAAGGACAGAATGATTGTCAGCTTTTGCTTTAGCTTTTGAGTTTTCATGAACAGATTGTAGACTGTTTAACCGTCTTTGTAATAATGACTGCAGTTTAAAATGCAAAGCCATTTTGAAAATGAAGTAAAAAACATCAGAATTTGAAGCTGTCTTACTTTAAGAAATGGAAATACTTGATGTTTAATAGATTCGGTTGAATAGATTTTTTTCTTTTTAGTTATTAGTTTTTCCACAGAGTAAAATAAACATTCAGTTCAACAGAACTTCTCCAGTGGGCTTGTGCTTGAAGATGATTTTCAGTGACTTTGCAGGTCCTGGTTCACTCGGATAACATTCAGAGTTTGTATTGTTACAGGAGCTGCTTGTATTTGACAAAACAGACTATATTTTCAGTTAGTTTTCCACTTCATTTTAAAAGTATTTTTGGAAGAGTAGTTACATGTCTCAGGTCGAAGGTTTAGATCTGAATTACATTTTTTTGCTTCAGTGTTAAATCATTTTCAACAGCTGGAAGTGGATAATGAGCTTGTCATTCAATAAAAATAAAGTAGCTGCGGGTGAAGATCACTGAGCACCAACCTCAAAATTAACATGATCAAATATCTGGATGTTGTTTTATTAAAACTTATTAATTTTTTAAATAACATTGTGATTTTCTGTTAGACACAGATGCTCTCATTTGTATGAAGACTATTAAAACTACAGACTATTAAAAGTCTATTAAAATAAAACGTTCACAGTGGAGAAGTCATTTATTTAGTCTGTGAATATCATTACATGATGTGTGAATTAATTCAATTCACATTTCCGCGTTTTTTAACTTGATGTATAATTGCTGCTCAGGAACGAGACGGGTGTGAACATGAGGAGTTACGAGCTCAGTGATCAGAGATCAGTAATCTACTGCTGTTTGTGTTATCTGAGATAGAAACCCAGCTGCTGTGCTAGATATCAGGGTTAAGAACCCCACTGGTGTTCTTGAACCCGCCTGTATGTCGTCATTTCACATGCAGACAGGAGAACCTTCAAACAGGCTGTGAATGAAGATCAGGATGAAGGTTGTTGTGATTCTGCAGTTGGTGGAGGGCAGACACGACAGGTGTCAGAAACCACTGAAAATGATTTATGAAGAACACGCGAGATGAACTTTAGTCTGGATTCAATACACTTCATGTTGCTCTTCTGCAAACCCTCCAGAGTTGTATGGTTTACAGCAGTTCTTCTCAACCCTCTGAGCCTCAGCACTGCAGGATTCAGAAAGACTCGTCTCATCAGCTGAAGAGTTGAATCAGGTGTGTTGGAGGGAGGACAGGATTTACAAGCTGTGTTTGTGTTTAAGTCTCACTGTTAAGGGGTGTTTAACCTCATTATGTTGTCATTTTTAATGAAATGAGGAACAGTAACCGGTGGACATTTTCCTGGACTGATGTATCCAAAAGTGAAATATAATTAGATTAGATTTAACTTTATCATTGTTCATTTATTCAGTAAAATGCATTTGCTGTTTCACCTGCAGTTTGAGCTTAAGATCAGAATGTCCAGTTCCAATGTCACCACATTAAGTTCTTTCATTCACTGAATGTAAATATCCCACAAAATTTTAACGTTACAATAAATGTTAGTATTCAAAATCAAATACACAAGACATTGTTGTGATACAGTGGCGCCCTCTTGTGTTTGCAGGTGAGATGTTGTTGAAGGTATTGCTGTCCTGTGTTTGACTACTTTCTTTCTAAATTGATCACAGCGTTCATTTCAAACAACTGTGGAAACACTCTGTCATACATTTACTGTGTGATGAGTAAAAACCTCCCAAAGATCATGAACTTTAGACTGGAAAACAGAGTCTGTGACTCGCATGTTTGTTACAGTTTGGCTTTTAAAACAAACACACAGACTGATGAATGTTTAGATGTTTATGGAGGTTCATGTGTGTTCTGCTGCCGTTTAATACACCAGAAACACTCTGCAAACAGCTTACAAAAGTTTTAAAATGATAAAGAAAAACTTTAAAGCAGAAAGT
>JAZGTK010011497.1:0-15569 GCA_036877625.1 Ambastaia sidthimunki | reverse complement strand
CCTCAGCTATTTCTGATGCTACGGATTCACTGACAAATGCACCCACAGACTGACTAACAAATCCCCTCTCAGAGCCTGGCCTACAGGGAGAGAGAGAGAGAGAGAGAGTGGGGTGGTGTTAAGTGTCTTATTAAAAGAGGATGATTGTAGCCGTGGTTATAGAGGCAGAGCTGTCACATGGCAGTCATCATTAGCATTGTCACGAGAACCTCTTGTTGTAGATGAAATCGTATTTTAATCTGCGACACATTATTACCACAGCGAAGGGCAGGTCAGCTCTCAGACACATTTAAGTGGAGACTAAACTCCCCAGAGAGCTAATAATACCCCCATCACACCTCAAACCGACCTGCACAGTAGAAATTGGCTATATTTTACATTGAAGCTGCTTTTTGCACCATTATACAGGCAAAGAAATGAAGACACTAATGTTATGCAGCTACCGAACCCTCCTTGGGGACTATGAATAATGCAAACCTTCCTGTTCTTTGGGTCCGGCTGATCTCTGGAGGTTTTTCTCTTTGTATTGTCCATTATGACAGTCTATTGTTTGGCCTTCAGTCTGCTACCTCTCAGACGATGTGCCTGGTCCATTTGTTACCCCTCTTGCCCCTCGTAACCTTCACCCAACTGAGGAAAATGATTGAGACAGTATTGTTATTTAAACATAAGAGCTGCAGGCAAATAGAAAAGGGGAGGGGTCTCAAATAAACCTTCCACGTCGCAATCCCACAATGCCTTGCTGCGGAGTGCGCTGCTCTCCTGTCTCTCTCAACCTACTTATTCATTAAGAGCCATTACGGTTTTACTGTCTGCTTTGGTAGCTAAGACATTAACAAACATGAACTACTGCTGTTAGTGCTGAAGATTCTTGAGAGGTAAAATTAATTTTTGTTAAAATTGGTGTTGCTTCAGTGGATATGTTAGGCTGATATTGTGTTGTTACATCTGGAAAATTATTATGTGGTATTTTAAGAGAATGTTAGCCAATATTCTGAGAACGTTCAATGTTAGCTGGGATCCGACACATCAAGGGCACCGCATTGTAAATTGATGAGTTTTTAAAAATATGAGCAATGTCTGGTTTAGAATGCTTCAGATGAAATGAGGTTATCTGTTTTCTAACATTTGTGTGTGACAAAAGCCGTTCTATTTGCAGCCTATTATTTTGTTCATTTGTTTGTCTAAGAGCTAATATCAAAAAGAAATAAGAGGAAAGTAGAAATTAAGAATAAAAGAAGAGATATAAATAGAATAAAATAAAACAAAAAATAATTTTATATGACTCATAATCTAACTAACCCCCATCTTCCCTGTATAAGACATTTATACAGACCAGTCACTGCTTTCATCAGTCATAATATTGGAGTCAAGCTTGTGTGTGTGTGTGTCTGTGCGCATGTCTATTGCACTTGATTATGTCATTAGGTGAGCAGAATGGTTCTCTCTTGCCGTGATACCTCAGCCATCTCAGATCAATGCCTGTGGTGGTTCTTAAATCAATGTAGCTTTAGCATTGCAGGGATTTATCTACAGACTCACCCGAGACCAGAGAGAGAGTGAGCAAGCGAGCGAGTGGGCTTATCTACTGACCTCAGTAATTACCCTGTCCTGCAGCTCTAATTCAAATGTGTTCTGACTGAGATAATTGCCTGTTGGAAAGCCCAGCTGAATCCCACAATAATCACCAACAGCCCCCGCAGCCTTAGTCGTGTGTGAGTTTATGTATGTGTGTGCTGATCCGGGGAGCTGAATTAATGTGTGTGTATGTTTAAGCGTGGGCATGGTGCTGTTGACACCATGACAACTGTGGTACCTAGGTCTTTCTCATCTGCTTAGCACCCTACTGTTTTACGTGACGGAGAACCCAAAGTTGTGTTTGTGTTGCTTGTGCCGCCAGGCTGGTAACCCTGCCAGGTCCCACAGGGCCGGGGTCGGCTAATCAGCGGGCTGATAATATCAGGGCAGAAACAGAGAAAGAGAAAAAGGAGGAGGCAAAAGGATGGATATATTTATCTAGTTAATGAGAGGCCAAACATGGCCATGCTCCACAGGGAGAGGGTCGGGCTGAGGAATCATGGGGATGGTGCGTAAACTGGACAGAGCTGGTTTTGTGTCCGCACGGTCCCTGCGCCGCTCATTATACCAGCATCATCCTGGCCACTCGGTACTCATCCAGCACACACACACACACACACACACACACGCTGATTAATTCATGAGAACAGGGAATCTGTGTGTCTGCCGAGACCAGAAGCAGCAGGGCACACACACAAACACTCCTGTTTCTCTGGCTTCAAAACAGATGCAGGACTCCCCCTTCATCTATTTGGCAATGAAACAGGGCAAAAAATATTAGCGATACAGATGTGTTGTGAAACATTAATGGCTACTGCGGCATTTCTTCTACAGTATTAAGCAAGCTTAGCCAAATCTGTGTGTGTGTGTCTGTGTGTGTGCATCAGCAAAGGCCTCTGTGTGTTCACTTCTGTTTTAATGTGGCAGTTTTCATTGTTAAGTAGATGAGGCAGCACAAACAAGCCAGGCAGCCTCGTGTGTTTGTTGGTGTGTTGCCCATGCGCGTGCCTTTATCGAAACTGCACAGACGCACTCTCCAAAGCCGCCCGAGGGAGGGGCTCGCTGGCACAGCCAGACAGGAAATGGGCCTGGATATAGATTGCTCCAATTGAATTAAAAACATTAGCTCTAGAACGATGGGGGTTCCTCGAGAAAATGTGGGGAATTAGTTTGATTGCAGGAGCATGGAGAACTGGGTCTAATGGAGCATCGGGAGGAAAAGAGAGAGAGAGACAGGAAGCAGGAAACCAGACAAAAGAGATTCAGGGAGTGAGTGATTCAGGAGAGAGAGAAACCAACAGACAGACAGACTGGGGAAGGGGGCAGAGCAGAGTAGCCAGATAGTTTCAAATTAACTGTCATCATGGGCAGCTCCATAAATGATTACCCAGGAGAGTTTGGTGTAGAGCTCATTTCCAGAGAGAGGTCAGACGAGTGTGTTTGTGTGTCGGGCAGACTCAGCGTATCTCATGCCCCATCATGCACTTCATTCCCCTGCCTGAGCCGAGTCTCATTATCCCAGTCCCTGAGTGCAGGGTCACACACACATTTATATCCCTACAGCTCCTAATGATCACACGCAACCAATGATTTTTTAATTAGACAAATCGTTTAATTGAAAGCAATTAATCTATTAATTTCGTTTAATTTCTCTCTGGCATACACCCACCCCTCTCTCTCTCGCTCGCTGTCATCTCCTGTCTGGTTTGTTTACACAGGCAGGGCACCCCCTCCCTCCAACATGTGTGTGTTGTGGCTTAACAGGAGCTGAGGAGCAGGGGAGGGCAAGCAGTGGCTGTCTGTCTCTGGTTTCACCTCCACATGTTCGTTCTGTTGTCAGCACTGAGGGGGGAGTGTGAAACAGACCCCAAGGCCGGCGAAAACAGATCTAGCTTGCAGCCCCCTCTCTGCCTCTCTATCTATTGGTGTGTGTTCGCACCCGGGGTCATCAGTACCACATGGTTTCGGTCCGCCAGGCATGTTCAGCCAAGCGGAAAGAGAGCGGGAAACTGACAAAAGCATCATGACAACTGAATGCTATGTTTGCCAGTGATTGTAATGGCTTATTATAATTGGTCTGCTTGGGTTATATAATACACGATTGTGCACGCTTGGAAAGATTCCAGATTTTTTTCACCACATTCCAGCCCTTTTCTCAGCGTGATTTAGGATGGCAGCGTGAAATTGATGCGACGCACCAGAAACCGTTTTGACATCCTGTTTTTTTTTAAAGAGGCAGGCTGCGTTCATCGCTGATTTGTAATATTATTAGCTCTGAATGCATTCTTTCTCATTATCATGGGGGTGGAAAATGTAACTATAAATGAATCATTAAATTATTCTGCTGATGTGACACAGGCACCTTTAATTGGCAAGGCTTTACCTGTTAAGCTAGTTATTCCCCAAGAGCTGATGAATGTCTGGTGGGTTTGACTTTGGTGTGAGTATTTCAGGCTTTGCTGTTAAAAGAGGTTAAATGGATAACAAGCGTTCAGTAGGACGGTAAGCCGGCATTATGATGCTGGGCCATGAATGAGGATGTGAAGCTACATAAAATGACTGACTGCACGGCACCATGTGGTGATAAGATGCTGGGTTTTGCTTTCAGCACTGCTGTCTGCGAAACAAAGGGGCTTTAATTGGGGACACAGAGGACATGACATCATCCGTTCAACACTTGTTATTGGTTCCACCCGTTACAGAATATTGCGACACGGTGACAAAATGTTAGTCTTGTGCACAAACACAAGCAGGCTAAAGAGACAAAAAGCTGAATTTTTTTGCTGAAAAGCTGAAAATTTTATTACTGTTTACTCACCATTCCAAACCCTATAAAAAATCTTTTGGTTACTGTAAACTGTATGGAAAAGATATTCTCTTAACTTCTTAAGAATAACGGTTTTGATAATTATTATATATAACATTAAAAAGTTCTGTTACCTTTTTTGATAACTTTGATAGTTCCCTGTTAGCTGGTTCATCTTGATTTAAAATCTGTTTATGGTTTTATGCATCATAAGGCATGTCATTACAAACCATCCGAATAGTGTTTACATACTGATTCACATTTAGGCATTTAGCAGACGCTGTTGTCCAAAGCGACTTACATTGTAATGAAAACAAAGAAGCAATAAATCACAAGAACACAATACGCATAGCCATACATAGATACAATTGTGGAGATACAACATACTCACATACACAAGTACTCTCTAATAACAGCCAATTGCATTGAATGCTGTCCGCTCTGTTAATCTAATGGTGGGTCTGAGCTTTAATCAGTATGTGGCACAAACCAAATTCTGCACTGTGAATGACCAAAAAAAGAACTATTCAAAATGGGACACACTGGTCTCTGCTGTCCAAGACTCGACTTACAGAGATGAATTGTGGTCGCTAGGTATTTTTACGTGCCCTCAGCTGTATCGCACTCTTCAGAGTTTGTTACCTGTATTTACAGGTTATGAGCGTGACGGTTTGGGGATTTGGTGCACGGTAGCTCTCCATGTCATTTGAGTGAGCTGCAAGGAGATTTCTAGTGATAGCTATCAGATCAGCTCAACCTTCCTCTGCAGATTATGGGCCGGTATAACTGATGATTATGATAGCTGCTGCTGGGGAGAGATAAGAGATTACACGTGAGGTACAAAACTTGATAAAGAGTTTGTGTGGGAGTGTGAGTGAGTGCGTGGCTGAACACCACTGAAGTTGTATTGGAAGCTGTCTGAGAATCATGCCTGGGATCTTATTTATGTCGGAGATCCTGTCCAACAAGGCCTGACTAATGACCAGCCACAATCAGTCACAGAACAAACAGAAAATCTATTGCATTCATTGTTTTCCTATTACATAATATCTCAGCCACAAGCTGTATTCAGTAGACATTAAATAAACAAAGATGTGGACTTCAGACTACTGACTCTGTCTCAAGTCACAATTTGAAGGACTTGGCAAATATTTAAATTCTTTTAATAATGTTGAAGTAGCTGCTCTTTTGACAGGTACAGTTTGTAGTTATTTGTCAGGAAACGTTATGCTATTTTAAAAATCAAATATCTTTAT
Organism: Ambastaia sidthimunki; assembly: GCA_036877625.1. Taxonomy (NCBI): domain Eukaryota; kingdom Metazoa; phylum Chordata; class Actinopteri; order Cypriniformes; family Botiidae; genus Ambastaia; species Ambastaia sidthimunki. Next base: position 9,929 of record JAZGTK010011497.1, on the reverse strand, counting down.
GAATATTATTGCATATCGTGTAAACTTGCAAATACATGCCAGTACCTGCAAAATTGCTGCTAACAAAGTATAAAGCAAACAACAACCCACAAACCTATTAAAGACAGGTAGTAAAAATACAATCATAAATTGTACAGTTGCTTGAAAATCAAATGTACTGCTGTATGAATAATGTATATATTATGTATTTTAAATATTATGTAAAATATTTTGTATTTTCCTTTCATTGTAAGGAAACATTCATTATTATTGGAAAAGTTCTCAATATTCTTTTATAAACTTCTAGGACTTTCTTTTGATTCCAAAGAACACAAAAACTGAGCTTTTAAAGGAATATGTAGGTCACTTCTCATATACATAATGTATTTATACATTATATGTTGAGTTAATTATGCTATTTTTTGTATAACTATTCCTTTAAAGTCTTATATTTTCATTACTACTACTAAGACTTAATAATAAGATTCAGACTTTGAGATTTTAAAACAATAACTTGAACCCAAATCATCCCTTTATTAGCACACAGTAGTGCCACTCCAACATCCAGGTGCGTCTTTTGAACAAAACACAACAGCAATATAAAACAGTGTCACCTTTCCTGCAACCATATTATTTTACAACAGGCAGAAACTCGCCCAGCAGACAGACTTCCAGGCCCCCTAGTGAGCTCACATTCTCTGTGTTCCCTGTCTCTTACAAGACTCCTCCCATGTCCCCTGAGAGCTCTTTCTCGCTAACATCCTGAGTGAGTCTCGCATTAGCTGACATTTCCAGAAACTCTAAGCTGAGGCAGCTCCCTGCCACAGAAAAGCAGATTTATCACAACCGCATATGCGCCACCTGTCTGCCTCCTCTCCTCCGTGGCACCTTTTCGCTGCCAACAGTCACCATTACGACACGTCGCTCGGTGGGTAGCTGTAATTCTGTCTCTGCATCTCTTATCATAAACAGCCCATGTGTCATTTTATTAAGGCAGAGACATAAGACTGCAGCTTACAGATCGTATTCTGCCTCAGCTGATTTTGTGCTTGACATATGAGCACAGCAACGTCAAAATGAAACCTGATGTATTAGGAATCATTTTAAATCTGAACATATATCTGAACAGATCTGGGACTAAAGAGCTTTGCTGTGTGTCATAAAGGCGGGTGGCCATACATGCAATAAAAATCAGGGTGCAATATCAAACATCCACGTCTGCCTTGCATTAATAAAAGTAGGTTAGAATAAGTAATTGAATTTGCTCTGACGTCCCCAGTTCCCCTCGGCGTGAAAACCTTCATACTTGTGGGATTATTCTTATTGCACCTTCATAAAGCTTCGCTGCAGGCTGAAATCGGCTCATGTTTGTGAAATAAGCAAGTATGAAGCCTCCAAAACAGTGTCCAGTTGAGAGCTGATGGCAGGTTAGGAGTGTGTGAGTGTGTGCGGTCACACTGGGAGACAGATGGCCTGGCACTCAAACAGAAAGGTCACAAAGGCAACAGTGTCCATGCTGGCTGTGCACATTCATTAGGAGGCCAAAAGAACCGCGGGAACCTCCAGAGCACAAATTAATGAGCTCTGCATGAGATATATGGAGCCTTTAATCCATCAACCTCTGCATTCCACTGATATATTAAGGTTATTAATAAAGACAAATTTGGATTGCGTTTCAAACCATGATTTATGCACCCTTGAGTAATGTGCCACAATTGGGAGCTATTTATAAAGGAATAAAAACTGAGATATATGGAAAAAGATGTTGTATTCAAATGGATACAGGAGTGCAGACCACAGTCATGTTAACACACTCAGAACCATTTGTAAAGAGCTGTTTATACACCAGTGTTAAAGCAGCTATATTGTAGCTTTCCAAGACATAAAAGTAGCTATAGTCAAGCTACTCTTTAAAGAAAAGTAGTAATATACTAAAAAATAGTAAGAAGAAATAAGTAATATACCATGTGACATTAAAACAGCAATATAGCACTTACACTGCTTTAATGGTGACACTATTACACATCACCACATGTGAATTGTGTGATTGTATATGATGCCACACATCTTTATGATATGAATGTAAAATGTCACTAAAAAGACAGTATCAAAGCTAGGCTGTAATCCTGGCGCAGAGGAAAAAAGCATCAAAAATTCAAATTTCATTAAAAAGATGAGGGAGGGTAATATCATAGCTTATTCTCACTTTGCTCTCATCTCTTTCTATATCCTTTGTGAGCGTGTCTGCAGGCTGTGGCAGGTGAGAATTGGGGGTGAGGGTTCGAAGAATTCATTATAGACAAATGATTACAAATCTCTCTCCAATGAGCTTTTTTAATCAGAGGTGGCAGTGGAGGGTGTTAATTCATTCTGTAGGAGGGAAGGATGGTAGAAGTGGAAAAGAGATTGGAGGGGTTGTTTCTGTTCTCATGGGCTCCTCTTCTGTAATATAACCGCTGTGTGTGGGGAAAGAGAGAGAGAGAGAGAGAGAGAGAGAGCTCCATCTATTCTGTGCCTCACTGCACTTGTGTCCACTGTTCAGAGGAGAGCATTTAAAGCCTGATTAGGTTTTTGGATCACAGGGAGAAACTAATTAGATTTGTAGACTTCCCAAATCCTGATCTGATCTCATGCTGGAAGATCACCAGAGAATTTAGCACAATTGCAAAACAGGATTTTGTTGATTTGTTGTGTAAGAAACTCAATCTCATCACACATCCTGCCGTAAAGCCTTTACGTTAAATCCATTTTTGTATCTGTTGTTGCATATGGAAATGTAAGATGTTAATGACGCACAAGCTGGTTCCTGAAGCTGTAAATAAGCCCAAAAGGCCCAAACACTCCCTCCGTCCTGTCTCTTTATTTCACTGTGACAATCAAAGCTTTGGAGCTCAGTGCTGGAATGAGCCGCTCTCAGATGCCACCCCGCTTAATGGTGTCTCTGCGCTCCCCTTGCCACCCAGTTTGGCACCCACTACAAAGAATGAGCCTGGCAGTAGCTGTGAGAGACTGGAGGAGATTACCACACATGCTGATTAGGCTCCATATACTGCATTCACTGAGGATTAATCTTCATTCCAAACCACAGTCCTGCTTTATGGCCCGCAGCGGCACTGTGTTAAAGCCCACTGCCTACCTGATGCCGTCCGTCTGCCTGGTCCATTTATCTGGCTTTATCTGATACGCACGTCCCAGTATTGTAGCCCCAGGGGTGGAAGACACATTAGCAGATAAAGAGGAAGGGTATTGCTTTTCATATAGAGCTGCTTAAAGATGCTATGGGAGGAGCAGAACCTGCTGGTGGAAACGAAATCTGATTCGCCATTTATTATCTCATTACCATGTCTCTGCATGGGCACACAGCGTGGCCAGGTTTTATCATGGGGAAAAAATGAGAGGGGCTTTATAATCAATCTTTTGCATTAAGTTGTTAAAAGAGTTTCAGGTCACATTGTCATTTGGATCCTGCTATTGCGCGCCACAAATTGCGCGTGAAGCCTTTCACCCATTTAGTTAATACCAAAGAAACACAGAGCGCAAAATGAAACGTCTTCCCGCATTCGGCGCATGCGTGTGTTTTAAAACAAAGTGCACTCTAGCAAAACTTTCCAGTACCTCATTGCGATTTATATCTGCTGTAAATAGCTCGCATTAGACGGATTATTACAAATGTTTACTGCCACGAGAACGACGTGTTAGAAAAACCCGAGCCGGATAAAATGGTCCAGCGCGTAAACTGGCAGCCGTCCATGTTGTAAGTGTAAATATAAACAGCATTTAACTGGGGTTGCAAATATCGAGTCCCTTGATACTAATCAGAGTGCACTAGCCGAGAGACAGAGACGAGTGCACTAAATTGTATATATTGTATTATAACATGAAGCTTGTTTTTATACTGAATGCATACGCGACCACCGCATCTGCCACTTTTCCAGCTGCCCGTCATTTTGACAGATGCGAGCAGATGTTTGTTGAAACTGGATCGCGGATCGGGAGCATCCCAGCGCGTTTTTTTCCTGTCGTTTAGGAGCGAGTCCAAACCTCTGCAGTGTGCGCGCATTTAGACGTGTTATTTTAGGCTGATCGGTCTGCTCTATTGACCCGCCCACCCGGTCTCGTACTCGGGAGGGAAGCACGACCGTAAATGTGTTGATGTGAAATCATCGTTGCATGTCAGCATGTCGGCTGCGGGTTTGTCAGGGCACAGGGCTCATGAAAGAGCCAGAGCTCACTTCACACCAATTAATGGGCTGAACTTTCCAATGAGATTGCGCAACTTTTTCCCGGCAATGGCTATATTTGCTTCTGCAGTGTGGGCTGGTATGGGTAAAAATATTAGTCGAAGTGTCATACAGCTGATCTTAATATCCAGTTACATCAGTATTATGGGAAGGTCAACGAACTCTGAGCTCCATTAACATGAATGCAGAGCATGCTGGTTTGTTTGAATCACCAGGGCAAGTGGATAGGGAACCATTACTGCTTGTGAGTTAGGTCATGGTCTGGTGGTTAAATTGGTTGAGTCAATGGAGAGAGGCAATTAATCACTTTCACTTCCTAAAATGATTGGCAGTTTATTTTTGTATGTGTATGTTCCAGTCCAGTTTTTAATTGGGACACTCAAACTAACAAAGCAATGTTTTGAAATTGTCACAGAGCTTTTACATTATACTTCATTAACTTATATTTAGATTATATATTTCTGTAATGTTTCCATTAAGTACCAAAAAAGTTAGTTATTTTGAAAGTTCTATGAACATTTAAATGTCCAGTTTTTTTTAGATATTAACATTATTGCTTGGTTATGAACGTTCTTCAAACTTTAATTCTGTAACATTTTTCAAACATCCCACTAACAAAGAATTTTTGAATATATATATATATATAACTAATTTTATTGCAAGAACCTTTTTGATAACTTTGAGAGAACATTAGCCAACATTCTGAGAACATTCCATGATAGCTGGGGACCAACTGAACCATTAACTCCTATTGGACATGACAGATCAAGGTTCATGTGTTAAAATTACATTCTGAAGCTTTTCAAAACTGACCAAACAAGGTTGATCAAAGCAACCACTACAGCGAACAACATGGCACCTCATAGTTGGGCTATTTTGGAGTCTGAAACTCAGACGATCCAAAAGTTCCATCTGGTCATCTCTGTCATCCACTGTATGATTAATCAACAGGGTCCCGCTGAGCTGTAGGGGGTGGTATGACGATGATGGGGCAGGGCTCAAGGGTGCTGAAAAGCAAGCTCTTGTGGTACATGGAAAGCTCTTTTCTTTCACAGCAGGGCAGTGTTGTCACCTCTTCTTCTCCATCTCTTTTTCTTCCCTCCTCTCTTTCATTCTGTGTGATAGCAGAGGTCTCCGAGCAGCTGAGGTCAGTGCCGGCTGTCAGCGATGGGATCGTGTATCTGCTCTGCCTGTTCGTGCCATGACCACGCCTTCTCCTGACAGCCTGCATCAGCTGATTATTAGCAGGTCGTAAAAACAGACTGTGTTGGCAGTAACAGCCTAAACCCTTTATATGCACACACACATTAAAGCAGAGCAACTTGAGCTCCCAAAGGAATCCATCCGCTTCTTATAACATAATTAGTATTGGGTTCCTAAAGTATAAAGGAATGGATTTTACTCTGGGAATTTTTATTGTATTCCTAGAACTTTTAAAATAACATTGGTAACGTCTTTGTAACTTCAGGAAAATGTTAGGGAAATGTTCTTACAACCTAAAATTATTAGCTGGGTGAGTTTTGTGTGCACAATTTCCCCGGCAGATCACTGATTGAAGGAGACATCTGACTGTCTCTGTCAGCGCACTATAAATACACCTGCGCAGTGTGTGTGAATGTGCATGCATGTTTGTTTGCGAATGCATGTGGCAGAAAGCACAGCAGATCAGATGTTTTGAACCGTGCATACCTGCAATCCATTCTGTCATCTCCATAAAACTATTAATTATTCCACTGTGGCAGTTCTCTCCTGTAAGCAGGTCTGGACATGGCACAAGTCAATCTACACATAAACACAAACACACAAGGGAGGAAAACAACAGTGTCATTTAGACAATGTAAGCAAACCCAGTCACTGTGTTTGCACACTTTCACTGCAAAGATAATGTCTGTTTTAATGCATATGTAAAATTTCATTTTACACAATATTGATCAAGAGCTTTTGTTGTCTTGTGTGTAATATTTCACTTTTTGGCTATGAAGTACTCCAGTGAAACCAAAGCGTGGCATTTAAAACGAATGGTTTTAAAATGAAATTTCTTTTGGGAAAATTACCCAGCAATGTAATACAAATCTAATAAACAAAATGTCCAAGTCATGTTGTAAATTAGTCTGCCCAGACAGCACACACAGATGCAATGCTGTAGAAATCTGGGTTTTCAAATAAAAATAATGTGCCAAAAAGAGGCACATAAGCCAAAATATTACAGTACAACCTTCTTTATTCCATATCTTAAGTACATTCTGATTGTAATCATCTCAGTGAAGTTATCGTGAAGTCATTCCATTGAGTGGCTTCCCTGTCAAGGCCGAAATCCAAGACATCTTCACTTGACTGTTCAGGATTGTGAGTATGACCACAATGGCTGTTTTGTCTGTCAGAAAACACTGTTTGGAGTTACGATGTGGTCTGTTTGGTTATGTTGCCTGAGTGATGTTATTATTAAAAGCAAATGAAACAAGGCTGTTTCAGTTTGTTCCACTATACTTATAGCACAGGGCTGTGTGTGTTTATTTGTTTACTTGTACACACTACAAGTGTGTACACAGTATCTGTGTGAGGATCAATGTGATCAGTTAGACCATTGGAGTAAGGACAAAGAGATTACAGTAAAATACAATTTGGACGGTCCTCACTTTCTGACATCTCTTTAAATGTCTGTTTGAGGGTTAAGACTTGGTTTTATGGTTAAGGTAAGAAATTAGGTTAAGGTATGGTTTAGGGAAAGGGCAGTTAGCTGGGATGGTTAGGGTTATTGTATTGGTCTAGAAAGTCCATTGTGTCAAGGAATGTGCTGAGAAAAAAAGCTGTACAAGCTGTGTGTGTGTGTCCATGAAGTTAGTCATAAGGCCTTTAACAGAGGCCCTGTGAAGAGTATAAGTGAAATGAAAGCAGTGATGCACTTTTAGACTATAAGAAACTTGTCAGCAATCAAGACAAAGCAGGTTGAACTCTCAAAATGTGTGTCAATGTGGCTTTTGCCCCCAGCTTGCTGTATAAAGAAGAAAAAAGGGCTTTCTTCAAGTAAACATTTTCATTGGAAAGATTTCTCCTCTAACCACCTTAGGCCTGCTGTGGTTTTTGGCATAAGAGATGGGCTCTTGGCATTTTTAGGATATGAGAGGTTTGCCTTGGCTAACTCGACTGGCCTTATGTCTACAAATGTCTCTCTGTCTCATTGAGCAAATGATTAATGTTGATGTTTCTGTCCAGCATTGAGGGGAGAAGATAAATTTACCATAGATCTCCAGAGAGGACATGTTTATACTGCCATCACAACATAAACAAAAGAGTCATATGTGTCAAAGGTGTCATGTACAGAAATCACAGCATGGTTCTGTTTAATGGGCACTTTCCATTCAGATTTCCTTTTTATTTACACTTCAGCTGATTTTTGCGTAATGTTTATGGTAGCTTTTTGTAATGCATAATAGCTGTAATTCAGAGGAAAACTGTTTAAAGTGTTTATAGTTTGTTGCCATTCGTTTGGGAATAACTGTTTATAGTGTCTACTTAGGTCTTGGTCAGCCTTCTGAAAATATTATTAATACAAATACTGTACGTGAAAACATTGCTTAGTTTGAGTATGGTTATTAAAAAGATGACACAACTAGCGTGATTTAATAGTATAATAGCACCCTAGGTTGTCTGCCTTTTAATAAAATGGCCTTGTTTTTTAATTACTTTATTAAATGCATTCAACCTCACTGGTGAGGGTGCAACCTCATTTCTTCCTCTGGTATCATGCTCAGGGTTGGAGGAAATGAAAACGAAATAAAAGAAATAAACTCTATGGATTTAAAGGTAGGGTAGACAATTTTGAAAAGGCTAACAAAAGCAAGTTAGCTTTGAAAGCATAAGATCCCACCTTCCCATTAGGGAGCTCTCCAAGCCACGCCTCCTTCAACACATTAATGCATAGATAGTCGAGTAGAGGACATGCTATGATTGGACGAATAATTTATGGTCCTGCAAAAAATATCCCTCAATAGAAGATATATTTAATACAATATATTTATACCTCTTCAGGATGTTAAGACACTTTCAGCTATCGTAACAAAAATGTTTTTGGGGGAAAAAAACGTTTTGAGTTTCTTAAGGCCCTTCTAAGGGGAATACATATCATCACCCCAGATTCCAAACATTAGTCTTTGAAAGAAGAGAATGAGGTAATTCAAGGGCACTCGCAGTCAAATAAAAACCTGAAATCAAAGGGTTTCCTCCTTTCCAATTCCCCGGCTGCCATGTGGATGTGAGCATGACATTTATCATCACCATCAAAAGCAGAGTGGCTGAATAACAGCTGGTAAAAATAAAGCAACATTTTCCAATCTAATCCTGTTTTCATATTCTTCATCATTTTCAACCTTGACACATTGAGTAGTCAAACCTTCCCCCCCACCAACCCCCACAATTCCCCTTTTCCTGAGACCTTTGATATTTCTGTGGCTGTGCAATATCTTTTATGTTTGTAAATTAGATTCAGAAGGTCACTACGCTTACGTCTCTGTCAGCGATGCTGTGAGGGAAACGCGAACCTTTCTTTAATCTCTTTTATCTTGAATCATTTAATGTCGTATATTGGTTCTCTAAACTGATGCTTAGATATGGATGAAGGCACACAAAAACGTCCCTAATGGTTCTCAATACACAGTAAAAAAAAACTGCGGTCATACAATTTGTATGTGACTCTTTGTTTCAGATTTCTACAGATGTAAATAAAAACAGCAAAATATCATGTTTTCATTTAATTACTTTTTATTTGGATTGTAGGTCACTGTTATTAAACACTATTATTAAATAAAATACTGTCATTAAATACTATTACTAATACCTTTTAAAGTTACATGTGAAATCAATATACAAAATAACGACAGAAAACATTTGCGTAAAAGGGCTTTTTTTACTCAAAACCTAAAATAGTTCCTGAGATGCAGTCCATGTGACAGCTATCCAACTCTCTCCCAAACTTAAAAAAACGTAAATGTGCTTTTAATCAGAATCTTTTTGTGCCAAATCTGTGGTAACCATATCCAGCTCACTGTTTTATCAGTACAGTGATGTAATGCTTGCATGCAGGCAGGTATAATATTTTTGTTTGTGTTTCTCCCATCTGTGACATGTCGACCCAGCTCTCGACTCTGATTAGACGCTGCACTCCAGACAGTCAGAGGATCTGTTTTGTTTACATATGAAAATTTTGTTTATTTTAGCACAGCCAATTTGCTGTTAAAAGCCAGTTTCATTTGCTCATTGTTTGTGTTTGAGCAGCCTGACTAAAATATTGTACAGGGGAAAAATGCAAACAAGAAAATGTTGAATTAATGTTGAAGGAATGTTGATTTTAATGTACACACCATCATAGAATATAAAGTGAAATATCACCCATAACACTTTGTCATAATAATCAACAATAAATGATTGAGACATAACATTTATCTAGCAGCTACCCTAAGTAAAGACACACTTTCACTGTTTATAAGGGCAGATTGTTTTAACTAACAGTTGCCAGCAGTTGTCTGACTATGAGCCCAAAGAGAAAAACATGGCCATCATGCTCTCTGTCAGGTTTGGCAGCTGACCAACAAACCATAGCAATGTCTATATGTGTGTGTGTGTGTGTGTGTGTGTGTGTGTGTGTGCACCTACTTATGCCACTTTTGGGTACTTTCACCAGAGTACACACCAGTACATTGAGGACTACCTTGA
>JAZGTK010011496.1:0-15569 GCA_036877625.1 Ambastaia sidthimunki | reverse complement strand
TGCCCTGACCATTGCCTGTCTCACGTTTATGTTATCTGTATATATGGATCTGTCTAATAAAACGCACATGGATTCCAACTGTCAGACCTCTGCGTCATTACAGTATTGTACTACATTATAAAACACATATAATTTATTTACACATATAATAAATATCATATAATATTCACCTATATATTTTTTACTCTCATTATTCTGCTTAGCGTTCTGGTTGGTTCAGTACATGAGGAAACACAATGCTAAACTCATAATCCTTCACTTATTTGCAATTAAGATATGAAATTATTGGACTGTAGATGGCGCCACGCAATTTACCACTACCACTAAATTACTGGATTGATCCTGGTTGATCTATTATTCACCAATAGATAGATAGACAGAAAGACAGACAGATAGATACCTCTCTGTCTGATCATAGTCAAATCACTGTGTATCTAAAAAACCCCAGAAAATAACATTACAGTTTTTCTTGATTGCTTTGACCTGGTTAAAGAAACTAGGATCCACTTAGTTTTCATCATCACTATCTCAGCAGAGCAGAAGGCATGTCTTGCAAATATGTTAACACTTTCTTATTGGATTGACACATTTTCCCCACCCTTTTGCAAAACAGTTAACACGGATGTCATTCAAGCTGTCCAAACTCCATTGTTTTAGCTATGGTAACCAAACAGAAACCATCTATTTCTAGATCAGTATAGATCAGTATGAAATCACTGAAGCACCTGTATGACACTCCTTCACACATCTCCAATTAGCCATCAGTCTGCAGGCCTTATAAAAAAGTGCCATGTCTGTGTTGTTCTTTGCCAGCATAAGGCAGATGAGAGTGGCTATGTCTTATACTCTAATAGATTTTACTATATTTTGGTTTACATGTATTCTCTGGAATATTTACAGTATTTTAGTTTTCAGCCACAGTTTGAAAAAATGAATGTCATAGAATCAATAAAAAATGCATCAAAGCATATCTTATTCTGGATCCAATTCTTTGCAAATAGGCAAATTTGACACAACCTTTAAAGAAAGACAACAAATGGCACTGGCAATAGGCTACAATGACAAGCAATGGTGCACTGATTTGAATTTCATATCTTAATTGCAGATAAGTGAAAGATTATGAGTTTAGCATTGTGTTTCCTCATGTACTGAACCGACCAGAACGCTAAGCAGAATAATAGGAGTAAAAAATATATATGTAGGCAAATTATATGTGTACATAGCCATAGCCATGCTTGGAAGGGGAGTTTAAATAACATCAAAACAAGGACAGAAATGAGAGCAAAGAATCCCAGTACACTCAGGTTTCTGTCATCTTGTTTACTAACAAAGTCAGTGGGTTTCTATCCAAACAAATGCAGAACAAAACAGCAAGGAGGTGCTGGATAAAAAAGGGAAAGGTCCATGTGGGCCATGCTCCTGGCGAACCTGCAAATTAAAGGAAATGCTGTTTGTAGAAGTGTGAGTGGTAGGATAAGTGTTATTAATTGGGCAGGTGCTTTCGGAAAAGATGTGTATTTTTTTGAAGATGGATAGTGAATTAGCTGTTCTGATTGAGACTGGAAGGTCATTCCACCAGGCGGGAACAGTCCAGGAGAAGGTTTGTGACAGTGATTTTTTGCCTCTGATTTTCCTGATGTTGTGTAAAGCAAATCTGCAGGATCTGGCTGCTGAAGCTATGTGATCTGTGAAATGTAATTGATCAACAAACATGACTCCAAGGTTCCTGGCTGTTCTGGAAGGAGTTATTATTGATGATCCAAGCTGAATGGAAAAGTTGTGGTGAAGTGTTGGGTTTGCAGGTATTACCAGGAGTTCTGTTTTGGCAGGGTTGAGCTGAAGGTGATGATCGTTCATCCATGTTGAAATGTTGGCTGGACAAGCTGTAATGCGAGCAGCTATGGTGGTATCGTCTGGTTGAAAGGAGAAGTAGAGTTGCGTGTCGTTGGCAATGCAGTGGTATGAGAATCCGTGTTTCTTGTTGACAGACCCTTGTGATGACATGTAGATTGAGAAGAGAAGTGGCCCAAGAACAGAGCCCTGAGAAACCCCAGTGGTGAGATGATGTGGCTTTGAAACCTCGCCCCTTCAGGACACCCTGAAGGATCTACCTGAGAGGTACGAGGTAAACCACTGAAGTGCAGCTCCTGAGATACTGAGGCTTGACAGGAGGATCTCATGGTTGACGGTGTGGAAGGCAGCAGACAAATCCAGCAAGATGAGGTTTGAAGATTTGGAGGCAGTTCTTGGCAATCGAAAGGCTTCAGTAACAGAGAGCAGGGCCGTCTCAGTTGTGTGGCCGCTTTTGAAGCCAGATTGGTTGACGTCCAGTAGGTTGTTCTGTGTGAGGAATGCAGAGAGTTGCTTGAACACAACTCGCTCAAGTGTTTTGGAAATGAATAGGAGAAGGGATACCAGTCTGTAGTTGTCAAGAAGTGCAGGATTTAGAGAAGGTTTCTTAAGCAGTGGGGTTACCCGAGCCTGCTTAAAAGCTGTGGGTTTCAGTGTTTCCAGTGTGAAGGGAGGTGCTGATGATGTGAGGTGAGTGAGCATCAGTGTTACAGAAGAGGAAAGGGTCTGGAGAAGGTGAGTGGGGATAGGGTCGAGCGGACAGGTAGTAGGGTGGCAAGAGAGGGTGAGTTTGGAGACCTCCATCTCCGAGAGTGGAGAGAAGGAAGATAGAGAGTAAGTGTGTGAGGTGTGGTTGTTGGATTGAGGTGCGGAGAATTGGCTGCTGATGGTTGATTTTTTTGTATAAAGAATGTAGCAAAGTCATCGTCTGTGAGGGCAAATGACAGAGGTGGTGGAGGAGGACAGAGTAGTGAGGAGAAAGTTTTAAAAAGAGAGCGAGAGTCAGTACAGTTCTTAATTTTGTTATGGTAGTAGGTTAATTTTGCAGTGGAGACTTTTCCTGAGAAGGAAGCGAGGAGTGAATGGTACGTTTAGATCAGAAAGGTTATTTGATTTGCGCCACTTCCTCTCAGCAGCCCTGAGACTAGAGCGATGTTCACGGAGGACATCCGACAGCCAAGGAGCAGAGGGGGTGGCACGTGCTGGTCTAGATGTGAGAGGGCAGAGGTTGTCCAGGCAGGATGTTGGTGTGGAGCAGAGAGTGTCAGTAGCAGTGTTAATGTCCAGTCCTGTAAGTTGGGAGGGTTGGGGCAGTGAGGAGGAAACTAAAGAGGACAGACGAGGAGGAGACAGAGAGCGAAGGTTTTGCCGAAAGGTGACACGCGAAGCATCACATGTAGTGACAGCAGTGAGGTTGAGGTTAAGAGTAATAAGGAAGTGGTCTGAGGTGTGCAGAAGAGTAACTAATGTGTTATCAGTATAGCAGTAGTGTGTGTAGATGAGATTCAGCTGGTTACCTGATTTGTGGGTAGCTGAAGTGGACAATCACTTCATGTCAAATGATGCAAGCAGGGTGTTGAAGTCAGCAGCCTGGGGTTTTTCTGGGTGGATGTTGAAGTCACCAAGTACAACTAGTGGAGTTCCGTCCACGGGGTGGTTGGACAGTAGCAGATCCAACTCCTCTAGGAAGTCACCCAGTTGGACTGGAGGACGATAAATAACTACAACATGGATTTTAGCAGGGTGGGTAACAGTAATTGCGTGAGATTCGAATGAGCTGTAGTTACCAAGAGATGGTAAAAGGTCGAATTTCCAATCTTTGGAGATAAGTAGACCAGTGCCTCCACCTTGTCCAACTGGGCGAGGAGTGTGGGAAAGGATGAAATTCATGGAGAGGGCTGCAGGAGTGGCAGTGTCCTCTGGTTTGATCCATGTCTCAGTTAAAGCCACGAGTTGCAGGCGTGGGAGGCGATAGCTGAAATAAAGTCTGCCTTGTTTACAGCAGATTGGCAGTTCCAGAGCCCGATAGGAAGAGAGAGTGAGGAGGAAGAGGATGGGGGACAGTGAGGAGATTGTTGGGGTTGCAAGGCCTCCAACGTACAGAATGAGATTTACGGGTGCAAGTAGTAACAGTAGGGAGTTGAAAGCACATAATGAAAAAAATATAAGGAGATTAGTAGATAAATAAATAAGTAAAAAAATGGAAAATAAAAAAGGCAATACTCAAGTGCTGTGGTGATGTCTGTGCTCGGTGGAGTCGCGCAGGTTGAGTCGCTGGTCTTTACACTCATCTGTCTTCACACAATGAGGGCTTCACACGAGGGCCGCCATGACCGCTGCTGCAGTGTACCAAGCATTCTTATACTTCCCTACTACCTTGTTATTAAGTTCAGCAGGCCACACCTTCGCATGTAGTATCGCCCACCGAGGAAAACCTCCCGCGATGTCAACGAGAACAAACGAGCACAAACGGGAACAAATGCAACCTTGCCATGTGACAGATAAACTAAGCAAAACAATGACTCGTGTCAACTAGCACTACACCAAGACTAATGGAAACATAAACACAAACTTACTTTCACGCTGCTGTCCTCTCCTGTTGCTTAACTGTTTCTTACGAAGCACAAGTAATCTCATGAAGCACAAAATTGTCAGTAAAATGTTATTTTAATGTTATGTTAGCTGACATTACTCTAACTGTAGGGAACAAGCAAAGCTAACAGTAGGTTTTGTTAGCATGAATAGTAAAATAACATTTATTGATTTAATCAGTTAAATAAATAACCTTTATTGTGATGCTTAAAGTAACTAAACCCTGATTGGTGATACAAACGGTAAATTACTTAATAAATCTACAATTAGAGAAAAATAGCCTATTTCACCATCCCATTGACTACTTCTTATGTGTGCATACACTCAATGAATGTTTGGGTAACTATTGTGAAATTTACTTAAAAAGTATAATAATGAATGAAATCAATAGTCTAATATGTAGATTGACCAATGTAATGATTGTTTCAATACAGAATGGTCACATACAAACTGTGGGTCTCTGATACTTTTCCACTAGATAATGTGAGGGATGCAACAGTAAGCTGGGAAGTTTCCAAAGTGCCATGACATGATAAGGTAGGGCACAAACAAGTTTGGTGTACTCCCCATCAGATTATGCTAACCAATAGGAGGTGGTGAAATATGAACTATGGTTAAAAAGTGGCTGATCTGGCCAAGTTCCACAATTAGAAAAAAATACAAGTCAGAATGGGAATTAAATAATGGTGGAAAACCAGATGAGTGAAATTAATAAAAACTAGTTTTTTTAGTTCTGGTTGAAAAAAAATGATAAGAGTAATGTATAAATATGAGACCCCAAACAGATAGACATCAGAACCCAGCTGCTGTTTTCTCTGCTTTGTTGCTTGAATCAATAAAGTCTTATTTTGATAACTGGAACTTTGTTTTTTGGACTTTATTAATAAGTTTGATAAGACCACTGATTGTTCCACGACATAACCAACCATAAGGGCTTCTCTTACATCTCTATATTTCTCTGCTGCGAAACTGCTGTGAGGTCTATATCACAGCCATTTGCTTAGTTACATCAATATCTTTTAGCACTAATCAGACACATTGTTCCTTTCCCAGGTTATGTATTGTCCATATTGTGGACTCCAATCTTTTGTGGGGTTCCTGTGGTAGCAACATTCAATTTTGGGCACCTTTTCTACAGAATGGTAAGCTCTGCTCTAAACGTCAACCAAAAAGACACCATGATAAACCCACACAAGTGTTTATTATGTACAAAAGAAAAAAATCATCCACTAATGGGACAACTCAAACTATGCACATATGCACAAGACATATAATGTTAAATATTAAACTTATTCAGTAGTAAATGGTAGCACAATATAAAGCAATATCAAAAATATACAATTATCTATTCTGTTAAAAACTACATTTCAATAGTAGATGAAAAATTACATCAACATAGACCCACAAATAAGACCTAACTGTTAAAAGTGGTAAACATTAGTGCCAGTCCTATACTAGATGTCCTTTTTGCTTTTTACTACCTATTTGTTGTGTGAATAAATTGAGCAGATTAAATGCATAGACTTTTCAGACTTTATCAAACTGTTTCTGTTTATTTATTTTTTGAAACTGCTGATATGTTTTTATGTTTAAGATTATATTGGTGGATTCCTGTATTCCTAGTGACACTTCTCTTTTCCCTTCAGGCCCAGGAACAGTGTCAGATGAACTCACAGAGGCAGGCCTAATCCATAAATATTTCTCAGAGGGCCACAGCTATGACGTGATCCTTGATTTTATTGGAACAAAGTCTGAGCACCTTAAAGGGAAGGCTAAGGAACACAGGCCTAACAAGGAGGACAGACTATACTCCCATTGACACTGAATGCAGCTATTACACATGAACTGACAGGCTCTGGTCAGCTTTTAGGTTACAGAGCTCTGTGACATTACAACAGAAGTTTTTCCTGACAGTTAAATAGGATGATGTAATGCATGCAATTCGCAGACTGGATCCTTCTGGAGTTCTGGGGAAATTTGGCCATTGGAAACCACGGAAAGGACAATACATTTTGATCTGAAAAAGACAAGGTGACTCAAGTTAGCATGTTGTATTCCATTGTCCTTTCTTTCATTACTTGAAGGGTCTAAAAATAAAAATCACTGTCAATCTGCAATATATTTTGACCTGGTTTTTTTCATCAATGAAGCTTGAACATTATAGTTAGTTCCATATGATTTCTCAAACATGAAAATATCCAAAAGATGTGCCACTAATAACCCCTTGAAATATTCAGTAATTTTTTTTTCTTTTGTTTTCAGCCCAGTTACTAACACATTTAAAATTGTTTCATCACATCCTAGCGTTACTTTTTGTAAAAAAAGAAAACATTATGCAAAAAAAGAAAACATTTAGGAATACTGAAATAAGACAAAATAATAATAAAACAATCAATTTATAAACTTTTACTTTAGTGTAGCATATAAAACAATATTGTTATATTAGTGCAATCAGTATTTAAAACATCAATACTGTAATTTATTTGTAAGATTTGAAATTGTTAGTGCAATTTTCACTGTAACTTTGCACCATTTTAGTGCAACCTTCCCTAATAACTGCAAATGGATAGTTTATTCACAGTATTTTCCATGGTATTTTTGCAAATGTGACTAGGCATAGTCATTTACAAATTAAGTCGATCAGATTTCTTTATGATACGCGATGATCTTCTTAGTATTGGAGAGTCATTGGTTTCTGCAGACCGACCATTATCCAGGGGAATGGAAGATGAGGACGAAGACTGCATGCTTGGTGGTATTTGTTCTTCAGGTGAGACCAGAATTTCTTCTCCTTTCTTGTCAGCCAGTGTTTTGTTTGTTTCTTGAGTCTTCAGGAGACTTCTGCGATTTCTCCTTAAAATTTGTCCATTCTCTGTTCTGACAACATATATGATCTTGGATTTACTTCTTCCAAAACAACAGCTTTCTTGTCCCAGCAGTTTGCATCTCCCGCTCTCACAATGTCATTCTTTGATAGCATTTTCAGCATTTTTGTTTGTTTATCATAGTTTGCCTTTTGTCTCTTTTGGAGAGCTTTCTGTTTCAGCCTTACCGTATCTAGCTCTTACTGCTCATCTTGTCTTGTTTTGTGTTAATTCTGAAGGGAAGTGTCGTTCTTATCTTACGATTCATTAAGAGCTCTGCAGGAGATGCGCCATGCTCAAGAGGTGTTGCTCGACAGCTCAGAAGAGCTAGATACGGATCTGACTTGCCTTCTGATGCTTTCTTGAGCAATTGCTTCACAATATGCACTCCTTTTTCTTCTTTTCCGTTAGACTGAGCATGATGAGGACTTGAAGTCACATGTTTGAAATCATAGTGAGCAGCAAAATCCTGAAATTCTTTTGAATTGTAGCATGGGCCGTTGTCACTCACTACTACCAGCGGAATCCCATGCCTGGCAAAAATCGACTTCATATGCTGAATCACACATGCACTTGAGGAGTTAGACAGCAGGGTGATTTCTTGAAAACTAGAAAAGTTATCCACTACCAGCAAGTATTCTTTCCATGGAAATGAAACAGATCAGTACCCACTTTCTGCCAGGGATACTGAGGTAGGTCTGTTGCGATCATAGGTTCTCTTGCTTGCCTGTTCTGATGTTTTAGGCATACTTCTACACCTTCTACTTCCACACCATAACTATTGACCATTTTCTCAATGTCAGAATTTATTCCAGGCCAATAGACTGAATCTCCTTTTGCACTTCTCCATTCCAAGATGTCCTTTATGTATCCTGGAAAGCATCTCTTCTCTCAGCACTTGTGGAATAACTATTCTATCTCGTCTCAGCAGAATACCATCTGCCACACTGAGCTCAGATCTAACATTGTAGAATTGTGCACAAGAACTTTTGACCCAGTCATTGTTAAGATTGTCAGTTACAGCTCAGAGAACTGGATCTTTTGCTGTCACCTCAGCTATTTGCTTGAGCTTCTGATCAGAGACTGGAAGAGATTCAACAATGAGATTCACATGCATGCTCTTGAGGAGCAGGAGCAGCAATTAAGGAGGTAAGGAGCAGCTCGATTTGGAGGCTGAATTGGCTGCATCTACTGCTAAGCTGGGAGTGTTGGAGGCTTTTGAACGAAAAGGCTCTTCTCGTGGATCTGTGAGTATCATCAATTCCCATTGGGAAAATGAGGGAAAGAAAAGGAAATCTGACAATGTGTTAAACCCTACGGCAAAAGAATACAAACCTGGAGTAGGGAAATTAGTACAACAAAATGTCTGTTCATTGCCACTTATACCAAATAGTTCATGTGCGACCCAAAACAAGTGAGAGTCAGATTAATACTGGAATAAGTCAATAATATTTGTTTAATAGACAACAGCCACCAACAGCTCTACAGATAACATCATAGCATATAACTTCACAATTAAAGGACAAGCAATCTGTATGTTATTCAACTGGTCAGAATCCACCTGATGGCATACTTACCATTATGCAGAGGCAAAATGAGTTACTTCAACAGCAGCATTCAATGTCATTGCCACTGTTACGTATGAGTCGGAGACATGCAGATCCATTTGCAGGTTTTTATTTAGAAACATGGTCACCAACAGGCAGAGTTAAAACACAGGCAAACAGGGATATCCGAGACAAAAACAAAATCAAAATCCAGTAAACAGCGATCGTAGGGGCAGGCAGCAATACACTCAATAAACCAGAAAACAGTCCAGGGTCAATAATCCAGAGAAGGCAAAAACAAGGAACTAGGAAACATAGAAAGAAGACAATAAAAAAAGGCAAAACAACACTTCGCACCCTCCTGTTCGGTGGGCCTCTGTTTTATGGCCACCAAACAGGAAATTGCTGCAGAGGAAGCAGAGGGAGCGATCTCAAACAGTTCCAAGGTAAGGGCTCCCTCTACTGGCCTGGTGTGACAGCCACCAAGAGATATTCCCATATTTGATGGAGACTCACTTCAATACAGAACCTTTATAAAAGCTTTTGAACAAGATGTAGAAGGAAAGGCAAGTAAGGTGGATTGTTTGTACTATTTAGAGCAATTTACTGGTGGACAGCCACGAGAACTGGTGCGTAGTTTTCAGCATATGGCTCCTGAGCATGGTTACACAGTGGCAAAGAATCTTTTACAGGAACACTTTGGAAATGAGTATAAAGTTGCTACTGCTTATATTGAAAAGGCTGTGGAAACCTGTGAAGTCTGAGGATGTGAAATAACTGCAAGCTTATTCTTTGTTCCTGCGTGGCTGTTGCAATGTAATGGGGGAGCTCCAGTACATGCAAGAAATGGATATGCCTGCAAACATGCGAAGTGTTATTTCCAAATTGCCATTCAAACTGAGGGATCAGTAGCGAATAACAGCTTATGACATAATGGAAACATGGAACCGCAGAGCTTCTTTTATGGATCTGGTCACATTCATAGAACGTTATGTCCGGATTCTTTCGGACCCCTTTGTTTGGAGATATTCAGGAGTCATCTTTTAGTGTCACTGGAACGAAGACATTGAGCAGATTCAAGTCACAGCCCAAGGAAAGATTTAAGGGAAACACTTTTGCAACTACAGTAGCAAACATAGACTCAGTTTCAGGGGTTGTGAGTTCAACATCAGACTCAGTAAAAAGGCTGATTGCATATGCTGTTCTAATAATCACTCATTGGAGGAGTGTGATCAGTTCAATTCAAAGAAGCATAAAGAAAAGATAAGTTTTCTTAGGGAAAAGGGAGTTTGCTTTGCATGCTTGTGTATTGGGCACATGAGCAAGGATTGCAAAGGGCGCTTGAATTGCAAAGTTTGTCATCAAACTCACCCTACTGTGCTTCACATCAAAAAGCAATCAGCAGCAGTGAAACAGTCATCATCTGATGACAAATTAGTTTTTTCCAAAATATGCGGGCATACGGGGGTCGGTGAGGAATGATGTGTATTGTCTATTGTCCCAGTAAAAGTTAAATCCATCAGGGGAAACAAGGTCATAAAAACTGGCATATGCATTCTTGGATCTGGGTAGCTCAGCTACATTCTGCTCAGAACAGCTTATGCAGAAGCTGAATATAACAGGTAAACAGGTCACATTCATGCTTAGTACAATGGGGCAACAAGCCATAGTTCCAGCTTACTGCTTGGCTGGCCAGTCTGGATGGCAGTAACTTTAATCAGCTTCCTGAGGTGCTCACGCAGCAGAAAATGCCAGTAGGTACTGACAACTTGATAACGTCTGAAGATTTGGCTAAGTTTCCTACCTATTAAAGGTGCACATCCCAAACATAAAAGCAAATGTTTATTTGTTGATTGGTACCAATGCTCCTAAGATATTGGAACCCCGGGAGACCATCAACAGCTGTGGGACTGGCCCATATGCTGTTAGGACAGTGTTGGGATGGGTGGTTAATGGTCCACTGAATGGAAACAGTGGTGTATTAGGAACGGAGCGTCCTACTGTTACAGTGAAACAGATTGCTGTGTGCAGATTGGAGGAAATGTTAATGAATCAGTACAAACATGACTTCAATTAAAGCCCTGCAAAGAAGAAAATGTCAAGGGAGGACATTAAGTTCATAGAGATCATGGATCAGTCAGCTGTACTTCAAGATGGGAAATATTGTTTGAAGTTGCCCTTTAAAACAAAAGAAGTCCATCTGCCTAACAACTTTGCTGTAGCTAAGCAACGTGTCCTTGGTTTGAAGAAAAAGTTTCTCAACAACTATGAATTTTACAAGGAATATGCAGGGTACATGAATGATGTCATCAGATCCCAGTCAACTAACCCCTCATCATGGTGTCCATCATCCAAGAAAAGGGTCTATTCGTGTAGTGTTTGATTGTGGAGCCACCTTTCAAGGAATATCGCTGAATAGTAAACTTCTGCAAGGACCTAACCTTACTAGCTCTTTGCTCACTCACTTCAGACAAGAATCTGTAGCTTTTATGGGTTACATTCAGGCTATGTTCCATCAAGTGAAGGTAGCTAAAGAAGACAGAAATTTTCTTCGCTTTCTTTGGTGGCCAGATGGAAACATCTCTGAGAGACTTGTAGAGTATATGACTGTACATTTATTTGGTGCAGTTTCCTCTCCGAGCTGTGCAAGTTATGCGCTGAGGAAAACTGCAGACGACAACCAATTTCAGTTTCCACATCATGTGATTCAATCTGTCAAGCAGAACTTCTATGTGGATGATTGTTTAAAGAGCTCGGCTACAGAAAGAGAAGCTATAAAGACAATGAAGGCTCTCATTGCTCTGTGTCAGAAAGGAGGATTCATGTTGGAGAAATGGATCAGTAATAGTCGTGCACTGTTGCAAAGTATCTCAGTGGATCAAAGGGCCAAAGATCTGAAGGAGTTGGATTTAGACAGAGATAAACTTCCACTTAAAAGAGCATTGGGCCTACAATGGTGTGTGGAAACTGATTCTTTCAAATTCAAATTAGAGGTAAAACAGCAGTCTCTTACCAGACGTGGCATGCTTTCGATTACCAGCTTTGTGTACGATCCTCTGGGGTTTCTGGCTCCAATCATGTTGTCTGCCAAGATAAAGCAACAAGAACTGTGCAGAAGAGGTGGTGGATGGAATGATGCCATACCACAGGATATTTTAAGCCTGGAAAAGATGGTTGGAGGATCTGGGGTCGCTAACTGCATTCACTGTGAACAGGTGCATTAAGCCAGGGAATTTTGGAAAGCTTAGGCACGCTCAACTACATTATTTTGCTGATACCAGTAAAACCGGGTACAGCACAGTAACCTACATTAGAATGTTAAATCATGAGAACCGCATTCACATTGCCTTTCTACTTGGTAAAGCCAGAGTGACACCGTTGACAGTTTGGAGCTGACAGCAGCCGTGCTTGCTACCAAGGTGGATGCAATGCTCAAAGAAGAATTGACTATTCAGTTAAAAGATTCTGTCTTCTGGACTGACAGTACTGCTGTACTGAAGTACCTTAATAATGAAGACAAGCGTTTCCACACATTCATAGCTAACAGGATAGCAACCATTAGAGAAAACATTGAACCCTCACAATGGAGATATGTCAGTACTAAGATTAATCCAGCTGATGACGCTTCAAGAGGAATGAAGGTTGGAGACTTTCTGAAGAACAGCAGGTGGCTTGAAGGCCCAGCCTTCTTGAAGCTGCATGAAGAGTATTGGCCTACAGATATACCAAATTTCTCTATAGACTCTGATGATGTAGAGGTCAAACAAGAAACCATAGTAAATGTCATTAGTGTAAATGAAGTGTCTAATCCTACTGACCAACTAATGACTTACTTTTCTGAGTGGAGGAGACTTAAAATAGCGGTGGCTTGGTTTCTTAGGTTGAAATTAATCTTGTTGGAAAGAATTTGTTTGGGAAAGAAGCAGAAGGCTACTAATGCTGGTCATTCACAGAACAATAAGGGCAACGGTGTACAGTCTGAGGAATCAAGAGTCACAGCGACACCTAAGAGTCATGTTTTGACACTGGATGATCTTTTGGGAGCAGAGGAAGCCATTATTCGTTATTCACAGCAAAGGAAATTCAGTGAGGAAATGTCTGCCCTTTTTTCTGGGAAAGTGACAGTTAATCGGCAAAGTCCTATTTATCGGTTGGATCCATTTTTGAATGATGGACTGTTAAGAGTTGGAGGAAGACTGAGTAAAGCAGCCATGCCTGAAGAGGTGAAGCATCCGCTCATACTCAGCAAAGATCAGCATATTTCTATGCTTATTCTAAAGCATGTGCATGAAAGTCTGGGTCATGGTGGACAAAACCATACGTTATCCACAGTTAGAAGGAAATTTTGGAACTCCCACTTAGCTGTCAGGAAGATTATTTCTGGATGTGGCTTTTGTAGACGCCATAACAGAAGAGCAGCTGAACAAAAAATGGCAGATCTTCCAAAAGAAAGGATCCTTCCTGATCTACCACCATTTACCAATAATGGAGTAGATTACTTTGTGCCAGTGGAAGTAAAGAATGGAAGAGTAATCTGTAAAAGATATGGAGTAATATTCACCTGTATGGCAAGCAAGGCAATTCATCTTGAGGTAGCAAGTTCACTAGAATTGGATGCATGTATTAATGCATTACGCTGTTTTATTAGCAGGAGAGGACAAGTGATACAACTAATATCTGATAATGGTATCAACTTTATTGGAGCTCAAAGAAAATTAAAGGAGGCTCTTGCTATACTGAATCATGAAAAGATTCAAGGAGTGTTGTCACAGGTTGGAATTCATTGTTTTAATCCACCCGCAGGTTCACGCCATGGTGGTGTTTGGCAAAGAATGATATGCTCTGTAAAAAGGGTTCTTAGCTCTGTTCTACGTCAGCAAAGGTTAGATGATGATTGACTTTATACAGTCTTTCATGAAGTGGAATCCATTTTGAATGATCAACCAATTACTAAGCTGTCGGACGATCCTAATGATCTGGAGCCCCTTACGCCTAATCATCTTCTACTTTTGAAAGGGAAACCAGCTTTACCACCTGGTGTGTTTGAGACCCATGACCAATACATGAGAAGAAGATGGAGACAGGTGCAGTATCTTTCAGATCTTTTCTGGAAGAGGTGGCTACGGGAATGCCTGCCTTTACTTCAAGAGAGGCAAAAGTGGAATAAAAAAAAGGAGTTTGGTTGCTGGAGACATTGTAGTAATTATGGACTCTTCAGCTCCTTGTGGCTCCTGGGCTCTTGGCAAAGTCTTAGCAGTTTTTCCAGATAAGCATGGTCTAGTGCATTCTGTGAAGCTGCAGACCAAAACCAGCATTATTAAAAGACCCATAACAAAACTTTGTCTATTACAGACAGCTAAAAGACAGAAAAGACAGCTATGTGTAAGATATTGTTTGGCTTCTCCTTTTTATTGTGTTTGAATTGTTTGTCCATCATTAACAATTAGGGATCGGTGTGTAGAAGCCAAAACGTGTACCTGGGGTTATGTGTTATTCCCATCATGACCGCTGAGTGGCACTGTGATTTTCCCTGTGATTTAAGTATATAGGTAGCCTTCCTACTGCGGTAGGTAGGCGTTTGACCCGGAAGGGCAAAAGGTTTTTGACCGCAACAGCGTGAAACTGATGTCAATATGAAACTTATGAAACTAATCAATATGAAACTAATAAATATGAAACTGATGTAAGCTATGGAAACAAAATTGGATATTATGCACTTTGGTGTTTTGTGGAGCCAATAAACTGTGTATGATAATGCAAGTGAAGAATGGTATTCTCGTTCCTTACTGAGAGTTTCGAGGAAGTAAGAACGTAACATCAGAGAAAGAAAGTGCGTCAACCTAATTAATCCGGGATCAAACAACTCAGTAGCTTCAAGTATTAGATTTAGCTCCTACAATGGGCATAGATTAGATTCAACTTTATTGTCATTACACATGTACAAGTACATGGCAACAAAATGCAATTTACGTCTAACCAGAAGTGCAATAAGCAGTAAAGTGCAGGATATAGGTTATGTTATTTACAGGTTATTTACAGATATGATGTACTATGGGCATAATGTACAGATGTATATAAACAGAAATATACAAAAGGGTAGTGCAACGTAGTTCAGACAGTGCAGTAAATTATGTTATAACAATAATCAGTACCTAGTACTGGGGTGCAAATTGTGCAGTAAATGTAGTGCAAATACAGTAAATGTGTTGACAAAAAAATCGTGTAAATGTGGAGATATGATAATCTGGAGTGCAGATGAATGTGTAGACAGTCCAGCAGTGCATTGATGGTCCTCGGGCTGCTGGTTCTGGTCCGCAGGCTCCTGTAGCGCCTGCAGGAAGGCAGGGGAGAGAACAGTCTGTGGGTGGTAAGGTGGGTGTCCAGAAGTGCATTGATGGTCCTGTAAAGTAAATAACAGAGAGTAACAGTTATTAATGTAATTAATGGAGTGTGTATGTGTATTTGAGAGTGTAGTGGAATCACTGAGTCACAGAGTTCAGTAAGGAGACAGCTCTTGGAAAGAAGCTGTTTCTCAGTCTGCTGGTTCTAGTCCACAGGCTCCTGAAGTGCCTGCCGGAAGGCAGGGGAGAGAACAGTCTATGGGCGGGGTGAGAAGAGTCTTTGATGATACTGCGTGCTCGATGCAGACAGTGTCTCTGTTAAATGTCCTCAATAGCAGGAAGTGGAGTTCCTGTGTCCTCATGAAGAAGAGGCG
>JAZGTK010011495.1:0-15570 GCA_036877625.1 Ambastaia sidthimunki | reverse complement strand
GTTTTTTAGCATGAGCACTACTTTAAGGAAAGGATGGAGTAATGCTTGTGTGTCAGGAACGTGGTCAGGTCATCTCCACCCCGGTCCTTTTGCCCTGCTGCTGTTGATCATCCTGGACTCTGGTCACCTTGCCACCCTTCATATTGGACTCTTTTCTCCGCGACTGAGTCCCTCTTGTGAATCCCTGACACTTGTGTGCTTGTTTATGTGCATTATTTCACAAACTGACTACAGCAATTATTTTAACAGCTTCTCAGAACACTGCATAAAACCATAATGCCATAAAGACTTTGATGATTCCAAGTATTGTAGAATTTTCCTCAAATAGCTAAATGCTAAACAAATGTTATTACTCAGCATCACTCTACCTAATAAAATGCTTTTAAGAAAGTCAAACGTGGATATATAGTACCATCTTATATACTAGCTAAGATCTTTTTACCCAACATGCATTGTGCCATAACATCATTGAATACTTACACCCAATTGATCCAACACAGACATTTTTTAGCAGAAAATTTCATCTTCCATGTTTGTTTCTGGCTGCAGTAATCGAAGAGAGATTCATGGCCAGTCAGCAGACACACAAACCCGTTCTTGTTAGGAAGTTCTCTAAATGCTCCCTGTGGTCCTTAATTTTTTAAACATCAAGTGCTAATAATGACCTCAGGCCAAATTCTACAATTATTTGTGGTGCCCTTTAGACAATCATTCCAGCTGCATGCACAATACAACCATTAAACTAAAAATTGTTTTTTTTTATGCCAGCCTCATTTACACCATCTTTTCTCTTTTCTTTATCACAGTGAGCAGGCACACCACATTCAAAGAAAGCAGAAAATTCTCTAATACTCTTGTTCCTCTCTTAAGCATGCATGTTAAACACAGTATATCATGGCAGACACAGTCTCTGAGTAATACAGTTTGTAAAATCACACATGTATCACAGCTGTACGTCTTACTTAGATATTAGAAGCTATGTTACAAAACATTGTAGTGCACTGCCTTACTGTGCACTGTCTTTATGACAGCATCTGATCATGGAACCTCATTAAAAAGGCTCTACACAGGCAGCAACTCCACTTTCTACACAAAACACTTTCAAATTTCAAATTTGAAAAACAATTTCAAATTCCAATCGATTTATAACAGTATAAGAGTTAAGGGTTAGATTCTAGTATAAGCCTGTTGCTAAGATAACGATGGAAACAATATAAGCATAAAATACACAGCCTTCAAGACACTTGATAGTAATTACTTGTGAATGAGTTTAACTTTTATTATTATTTTAGATTTATTGACCTTGTAGCAGTGCATTGTGGTATTGTCTTAGATTTTGCCCAGCTGAGCTGTCTTAAAAGGCAGCATAATTTAACTGTTTTTGAAAAGCCTTTCTATTGGGAGTACATATGATGCCTTAACATGCTATCTAGGTAGGGAACTTATTAGGTTTTGCACATAGTTAGTGTTTGTTTGTTTGATTAGAGTAAATTCTTACTAATGAAAACTTACATAAAAGTTTTCAGTATCTATGATTTAGTCTGACATAAATAGACATGTTTTAGTTAATTATTAGTTAGGTTTACATTCCCCTTGCAGAGTCTGAAAAATGTTCATAATTTAAACAAATATTTTAAGAGTTAATTATTGTGAATATCCTCTCAGACATCAAAAATTTGTACATTTGTTTCTACTGTTTTATACAAGCAATAAAAAATATTAGACTAGAGGGAGGGAGAGATTCTTCTGTGGGACCAGTCATGTCATACTGGTTGTCTTGCACATGTCACCTGTTCAGTAACCAAGCCCACTCCATCTACTGAAATTAAATCACCCAATTTTAAGTTGCCCCCAGAATATAAAGATCTGGCGGAGGCATTTAGTAAGAATAAGGCAGCTTATCGTTGAGGTAGACGCTTCCAACACTGGAGTTACTGGGAGCTACTCTCCCATTCACAGTTCTAACGAACCATAAGAACCTTGAATATCTATGTGCTGCTAAATGCCTTAACCCCAGAGAAGCCAGGTGGGTGCTATTTTTCACCCAATTCAACTTTTCTGTAACCTACAGGCCCGGTTCCAAGAACACAAAGGTTGACGCGCTGTCATGCCAGACTGAAGAGGAGAACTCACCTGCTGAACCAGAAAATATCATTCTAGAAAAGCTGCTAGTAGCACCAGTCCAATGGGATATCATTACCGAAATCTGAACCCTGAACGACCAGAATCACCCACCTAATGAATGCTCCCTCAACGTATTGTTTGTCCCTGAGGCCGTTAGGGTTCGACTGTTGAAACAAGTTCACGAAAATCCTAGTTCAGGTCATTCTGGTATAACGGCCACTCTCCACTTACTCCAAAATGTCAAACTTCTAAGACACCCAAGCAACTGCCCGCAGGTTTACTCCAACCACTCCTTACACCTCAATGCCCTTGGTCCCATATAGCGTTAGATTTCATAACCGACTTACCCAAAATCAGGTCACACTACCATGTCAACTATAATTGATTGTTTCTCCAAGGCCTGCCGACTCATTACCCTACTCAAACTACCCACGTCATTTGAAACTGCCAAAATACTATGTAACCACGTCTTTTGTTTCTATGGTCTACCAGAAGACATTGTATCAGATGCCCACAGTTTACATCCCGAGTATGGTCAGCATTCTTCCAAAGCCTAAACGTCAATGTCAGTCTAACTTCCGGATATCACCCTCAGTCCAATGGACAAACTGAAACACACAACCAAGAGGTATCACGATTCCTACGCTCCTACTGTCAGGAGCATCAGATCGACTGGAGCAAATACCTGCTGTGGGCCGAGTATGCGCAGAAGTCATTGGTCGAACCAGCCACGGGTCTAACCCCGTTCAAATGCATCCTGGGGTACCAACCACCCTTATTTTCCTGGTCTGGAGAATACACTGACCTCCCATCCATAACCGAGTGGCTATGCCTCAGTGAGGAGGTATGGGACCAGGCACATACTCACCTACTTCATGTTGTTGGCCACCTGACTCAACAGGCTAACCAACGGAGATGTCCCAGTCCTGCCTATGCACCCGGACAACGGGTATTGTTGTCCACCAAAAACCTATGCCTCCGACTCCCCAGCAAGAAGCTCAGTGCCAGGTATGTTAGTCCCTTCAAAATTTCCATACAAATCACACCTGTATCCTTTGTTTAGATCTCTCTGCTCATTACCGTATCTCTCCTACGTTTCATATGTCGCTCTTCAAACCTGCTGGTGGTCCGAGATGAGAGCCGGAAGAGGGAGCCAGAACGCAGACCCCTCCCCTAATAGTCAACGGCGAGGAGGCTTATCGGGTGCATGAGCTATTCAATTCCAGATGTCAGGGTGGTACTCTCCAGTACCTAGTTGATTGGGAGGGGTACGGTCCGGAGGAACGGTCCTGGGTCAACGCAGGAGATACCCTGGACCCTACACTCACGGAGGAGTTTTACAGGACCCACACACTAACACCTTGCGAAGTCTTGTTTTGCCCCGGCTAACATTTCTAAGCATTTCTCCTGCATTATTAGATTGGACTGTGTTCTGGATTATATGATTGTTTGCTGCCTGCCTCTGACCTTTGCCTGTTTTCTGGATTACTTTCATTGTTTGCTGGCTGCCTTTGACCCCTGCCTGTTAACTGGACTATTCTCATTGTTTGCTGCCTGTTTCCTGTTACGTCCTTGCCTTGCCCACATTGTTCCTGTTTACTGGTGTTGAACTCTGCTAGTGTTGTTTATGAATAAAGAGCTGCAAATGGATCCCAAAGCCTCTGAGTGTCCATTACACTGGGCACCCAGACTGGTACATTTATTCAGTGCCCTTCTCAGAATCTGGAGTGACATAGTTCAAATGTGAGATTATATATATTTCAAAACAGTGTAACGTTACACCTTTCACGTTTAAGTAGTCTAGACAAGAATAATAAATTAGCCTTCAGGTTTATGTATTGTCCTTTCTTATCAGCTGTGTTTTTATACCTTTGTCTTTATTACAAGCTTAAATATATGACAAAAAAATATATATATATATATATAATAATATATCATTGATAGTGGAGGGGTCTGGTGCAGACTAAATAAACATTTGCTTATTCAATCACTGAAAATCAGCATGAGGCAATACCTCCTACGGCTTCACTGTACTTGCACCTACACTAAGACCTGACCTGCCACATTGTTTGATTATCTTTGCATGCATTTGCAGCAATGTTTAATAGAGGATTACCACTGAGTGAAGGGTTTTATTTTGCCACATTGTTTTGTTTGAGTGACCTTGCATTCATAGGCCAAAAGCACAGAAAAAAAACAATTTAACACTGTTTATAGCTGAAACAACAACAACAGAAAACAGCTAATTAAACAGCTGCAGTCTGATAAAAATGCCACCCCATATGCTGGAGTTAAAAAAAGCCATTTCTGTGCATCTTATAGAAAAGGAGAGTGCAAAAATCTCTCATTTAATCAACAAACATTGATATTACTACTGGCAATTAGAGACATGCTGATAATGATATGAGTTTTTAGCTGTAAACAATTATGCTGCCTTCAGGCCACACTTTTCTTTCTTACTGTATCTATAAACAATAATCAAACCACCAGGCAGAAGTCAAGGAGCTTTTTCTTGCCACACTACAGTTTAGGGAAAAACATCAGTCTGGCCCCCTGGTGTTGCCCTCGGCAGTGCTGACCTTCAGGAGTCTGGTGCTACTAATGAATCAGCATATTGATCTTTCCACTTTCACTTCAAATAGCCTGTGTGTGTGTTACGACCCCAGATGTCTAGGGGGGTGTAGGGTATAACATTTAATTTGTTTTTAATTATTATTTTTAGTGCAGGTGACGAATGACGACAAAATCGGAGTAAACTTCAAAGTGAATTTATTTACAAAGGTGCAGGTGCTCAGATGGATAAAGTGAGTGTGAAAATATATACAAAAACAATAATAAATATATACAAAAACGAAAATAGCACAAATGGTACAAAACAAAGACATAGAGGGGGAGAAACGGAATGCGAGCGGCGCCAAAGAAACAAATAAACAAGCCTATCTCACGTTTAATGCCACTACCCTAACTAACCAAAGGAATAAAGAATGAACAAACGTCTTCAGCGTCAATGACGCCCTAACTAAACTACACTATCTAATATTAACAAAATTACAGCGGGTGGCACTCGCCCCTAACCTAGTGTGTCTAAACATAAAAACCTACATGTTGCGCAACGTGTGTCACGTGTGATATATATATAAATAACAGAGCGACACGGGACACAAACAAAACAAGCAACACAGTAGCAAAATAATAACGAAAACAAACAGAGTAATAACAATTGACTGAATGAATGAATAAATGGTGTACGAGAGCATATAACGTTGCTTGTGAATGGACCGGCAGCATGTTTTATTGTGGCAGGTGTAAACTGGTTGGACGGGAGGGGGGAGTGACGAAGCAGGTTAATTGAGATTGGCAGTACTGGGAATCAATGGAATCACAGGAGGGTCTGTAAAGTGAAAGACGGAGAACAGAGAGCAGAAAAGGACAAAAAAAAGAAACACACACAAAACAAAACACAGGAACGTAACAGTGTGCATGCACTTATTTAGCCTGAGAGCAGGCAGGGACACCCAACAACCCTGTGGCCTAATACTGCAGGTGACAGGCAGACAGATTGAAGACTACAGAATTTCACTAGTGCACCTGAGATTTCATAATAATAAATAAGATCCATGCAGACCCCACACAGACTGGTTTTAATTGTTTAGCAGGTACAGTCACAAATCTGCTGGAGTTGCAGTCAGCATTTAGGTTTGGCTAATTGTGGATTTGCATTTCAAATGCATTGGTTGCTAGCATCCTGCAACTTTGATGCGGCATGCTTTTATTTGTCCTTTATTAGATCAGTCAAACTCACTAAAAAACTCACCAAATTGTGTATAAATTAAATGAACTAAATAACTAACTAAAAATATATACATTTATAAAGAAGACCTGGAGGTACTCTAGTTGTCACACTTTCTACTCCACCGTATATTTCCAAAGATTTTTAGATATTAACAAGGCAGTTCAGTGGGGAAAAGTGCAACCCATACTATAGCTGCTCTAGCCAAGATATTCCTGAACTGGAGCTCTCCAAAACAGGGCATGAACTCCAAATGTAGACATACCTTTAAAAGGGGTCAGTAAGGGGTCGGGCTTGGAATGAAATGAGGGTCAGTCAACTATGGAACTATCCCTTTAATTGTTGGCTGGAAATATGTTGTTTTATTGTGACCTTAGAAAGCAATTTCAGAGCAGTTTCCCCTCACGCCTGGAGGTGTTGGAAATACGGCCACCGATTTAAGAGTCATTTTCTATATTAACACAAACATTAAAAGGCTTTAATGTTGTATTTTTGAGTTGCTAAAGATTTTTTAACCAGATGTTTAGAGTATGTATCAGTATGTGTATGTGTATAT
Organism: Ambastaia sidthimunki; assembly: GCA_036877625.1. NCBI lineage: Eukaryota > Metazoa > Chordata > Actinopteri > Cypriniformes > Botiidae > Ambastaia > Ambastaia sidthimunki. The sequence continues at coordinate 9,100 of JAZGTK010011495.1, read as the reverse complement.
ATATATATACACACTTATATATATATATATCATAGTGTAGTTCTCTTTCAACTGAATTATAAAATGCATCCACTTTCAGTTAAGAGAGCTTAGACTATCTCACAACAAAAATCACAAATTTAGAAAGTGTCTCATAAAAAGCACATCAGCAATAGGCTGCTGCAGCAGAACATGTGGACACTAGGGCACCGAACAATGAACTCACTAACTTACTAACTTCATCCAGTGTGGGTACAGACTAAGATGAAGAACATAATTAAGGAAACACATGAAGGGCCGCTCGAGGTCTGCGATTAATTAGCCTCTTGTCGATATTCTCATCAATACACAATTAACAAATGACACATTGCACTATGAATGTATTGATCTGCCTTCATTCAACAGCATTAATAAGCAGAAGCCTCCAAAAATCATTAATAAGCAGAAGCCTCCAAAAATCTTTGGAAATCTGAATAAAAGTAGAAAGTCATTTAACGCTCAAGTCAACTTAAGTGCACACTACGTGACCCCAACTTGATTCTAGCCCACTACATGACTGATTTCAGACTGGATGTTTTTACAAGATTATTTGTTCAGAGGAAATTCTTGCTCACACAAAACTAGCATCCCCCTCCTCTCTCGCAATAAGGTGAGCGCACCTTATAACGTAATGTGTCTATATCAAACTGGATGGAAAGCTGTAGTACACGTGTTGTATCATGTTCCAGACATGCACGAACACACAGTTGTGATGCTTTGAGATCTACGCCTGCTTGTTGATGACCACTGCAAACAACTAGTCAACCACTTACATGTGATGATCCAGTAGTGCACTTAAACAGCTTGTTGATAAACTTTGGCATACAGCCTGTTTAATATCAGAAATAAACTTGCTTGCTTTACACCTACAGTGCACTACTTCTACTCAGTATCATGCCATCTTCTTAACATTCTCAACATTATCTGTACATGTATAATTCTAAATTTGACAAGGTTTGTCCTTGAGCATTTGTAACATTTTTTCCTTGTTTGTGTTACTGTATTTTTTTGCTTTTGATCTTAAGATATCAAAGGTTTGTGTGAAAGTATAGATTTAGAGGGTTAGGTTTGGGTTTTATCAAATATCACCTTTGTGTGATATCACCCACATGTGTTTACTGTATGATATGTCCTCATTAATACAGTGAAAAAGTCTGTGTAAGAAAAGAATTGATTAAACCAAAGCAATACTGTCCTTACAAAGGCAAAACGCAGTAATTACGTCCACCCTGAAACTGATAAAATGGCTTTTATAGCCTATCAATGTTTGCAGAGTTTTCTTTGAGTCTGAGCATAGTTGATCCAAAGCTATATCTTAAGATACATTTTGACTAATTGTGTAATTACTGCATTTTGCCTTTGCAAGGAGAAATGTTTATTTTAAGTACATTTAGCGTTAAAAGTTAAGAAGAAAATATTGTGACTCAAAACAAGAACTGGAGAATACCCCATGCATATGGATTTGGATTTTTTTTTTACTGAATCAACAATTTCTAGTGAAATATACTGTGCTAAACTGTATTTTCAATTATAACATTTTATTTCATGGTCTTTATTTGTCACTTCGCCTGCGCCTCATAGGCCAGGGCTTTCCGGTGTTTTGAATGGACTCAACACATGCTGGGGACAGCTGTGCCCGCATAGCAACTGAGCCCCATACGACCCCTAGATACATTGATACATTGAGAATGCTTTTCTTAGTGTTGAGTCTGAATCTGAGAAAATCATCAAGGACAACATCCCAATGACGAATCAACAAGTCGTCTATGTAATTTAGAATGTGGATGCCCTAGAGTTGCAACAGAGCTGGAGCTACATCCATGCTTTTTGTGTATGTGCGGAGTGACTTGGTCGAATAGAAGGATTCAATACTCTTCTCCGCCATTGGACATTGGACGCAGCCCCCATATTTTTTGAGAACCAGAAAGTATCAACTGTAATAGCCTGTCTTTCTTGCTGGGAGGGGGGAACATGCTCTGTGGCACTTTGTACATCGACTTGTACATCGAGGGCACAGACGAATAAGGTTTCCCCCATGAACAACATAACTGGTCATTAAGGTCCTTAAAAAATAGAAGAGACTTGTGTTGAGGCCCCTCCCCCTGGCCACCAGACAGAAATCTGTCCTCTAGTTCTGAACGCTTGGCCACCACAAAAGTCATCACCTTGAGTAACTTTTCAAATGCTTTTCAATGTCCAACATCAAGACATTGTTAATATTGTTGAATCTTTTTTCTTGCTTGCTTTCTCTTTCTTTCTCTGAAGACGCATTTGTTTCACATTAATTTATAGGACGAGTCCTTGCCATGATTGACATACATGCTTTACAACTGGTCCAACAAAGACAGTTCTAATTAGCATTATAAAAATGCAGCATTGAGTAGCTGCATAGTTTTCAATAGGGAACATGCATCAACATAGACAGTAGACAGAACAAATAGACTAAGTAACAAAGGGCTATAAATTCTAGAGAACAAACTAAGAGCTGTCAGGTTAATTAATTGACAACAGGCGAGCTTAATAAGAATAACAAGGAAAAACTTTATCAAACAGATAAACAAGGAAGACAGAACTAAACACAATGAGACAAAACAGCATGTTATAATATTTCATTCTTTTTCTGTCCCTTGGTGCTATGAAAAATTAAAAGTGCACTAAATCCTACTGCTATACCTTTAAAGTGGTAATTAGTCACAACAACCAGAAGTTCAAACAATCAGAAGTGCTCTGCTGACACCCAGTATATATAGTGGTAAATTTACTGATCTTTATTACTCTATTAGGCTCTAGAAATACCATTATTGCAGATTATTACATCATGATGTGAGAGTAGGTATTATTAACCAAGAAATCAGAATCTGACAATTTGATATAGCATTTAGAACAGAACTGTTAGCTAAATTGTTGTGTTACAAGTTTATACAAGAATAGAAAAATGTCATTAGCATCACATACTGTAACAAAAATCCACAGCGACACACATTTTATTAAACTCAATTTATTTGATCACAGCCATTGTGGGATCTTTATATCAGGAAATGTGACAAATATGTTTTACGTTGGTAAAACAATTGTTTAAAGATTTCAAAAAACAGATATTCCAAAGTGCTCCTAACTGAAGAATCACCGATTTACGTACCCACATTAATTTATATGTGAAACAGTTCTGGAAAAACATAAGTGGTCTTGTATTAAGCCAACATTGACCATGTCAATCAACATGTGTCATGTTGTGCAGCACCTATCATCCTTCACAACAGATGTTCGGCTACTCTGGTCGGCTTTGTGTGAAGTATGTTTATTAATTATGTATAAGCAACGCATCCGCTACTTGCATCGCTCATGCCTTCTACCTAAATAACAAACAAAAAATTTACCATCAAACATCATTGCGTACACACATCATACCATCATGTATGTCAGGTAGTACTGATACATTTGATGTCATATTCAAAAAAGTTACCAAGCAACAGCAGTGAGCTCTAATGAATATTAACGGAGCCCTCCGTATCGCATGACTCAGGAGTACGTCACTGTTGCCACAGCAACGGACACTTTAAATGAGAACTCTATAGGTATCTGTAATGCATGTCAGCACAACCTTAAACTTTTCTAGATGCCAATAGAAAAACAATGTGTTTTAAACAGAATACAGAAAGGAGAAAAAGAAACTGAAGGAATGTGCTGTTGCACTAACCACATCAGCAAAGTGACATCCAATAATGATATACCAGTGTTTCATCTCTAATTAAGGTAAGGTAATATGTGTGTATGTTTGTGTGTGCGTGTGTAGTTTAGAGCACAATGGCAAAAAACACAATACCATTACTTATGCCATAGAGCAACATTCTGTGTTTCTGTAAATATTCTGTAAATATAAATATGCAGAATATTAAATATTCTGTAAATATTATTTAGTTCTGTTTTCCTTTTACAGGGAACACTGGAATTGTTTGTAATAAGATTTAATGTTTACAGAAATACACACACACAACTTCATGTTTTTAGGAAAGTTTGTAATACAGTACTGCACTGTGTCGTTTTGCAGTGACCATTCACTATTAGCAAAGCATTATTGATCTGATACTGTATGTAGGTATTTGTGAATGTAAATTATGAGAGCAAAAGCATATTGTTTGAGGTGATCAGTATTATTTGGGTGCTTGCTCGAATTGCACCTCCCATCATGACACATTGCCTTGTTCTGTTACTCACTCACTCGATCCTAGGAGACCAATCACTCTGCTTCTCATCCAAAAAGCCAATGAGAATTGGTCTTAAAAATAATGTGCCAATAGGAATTGGCCAGCGAGCATGCTAATTCCTGCCCCAATCTGTGTACGTTCTTCACCTGCTTGGCTTCACTCTGCCTTGTACACTGTTAGATTCCATGTCATGGAGTAGCAGTGTGCCTTTTCTTCCCATGCGTTGTAAGGTGCAGGGAGTTCCCCTGGGCACTTCAACAGCAGCTAAAAGAACGACATCAGCAGCTAGCTTCCTATGCTAAGGCAGCATTTGTGAAATGTGTATTTTCTTCAAAACGTGTAAAGATGCAACAGCAAGCACTAAAGGTGACTTGGGAGATAAAATATGAGCATTTCTGTTGGGTTAAAAATAATATAAACCCCTAAGACTTTGCCCACAGACATTGCCCTTCACGCTTGTCCTAACCGTTTGAATTTTCGGATAAGATAAGCAGCTCGCCTTAGCAGGCTCACTGCCACAACCAGAGCTACAGTAGAGAGATGGTTATTGATTACAGCATTGGAGGCTGGGCTCATGCCATTGGAAACAGACGACTGGCTTGTTCCCCCATCTTTGGGTGTGGTGGTGCAAGCTGACGCTGATATGATGCTGATCTTCCTGAGAATGCATAATAGGTTTAGTACTAGGCATTATTTTGTACATCCATCGTCACTGTCCTCAACAGCACAGCGGCAAGGAAATTCATGGGGACTTCTCCAGTTGAGCACGCTATTGCAGTGCATCTCTCCATGTGGGGTGCTGTCTTCTGGCCTACTGGTTAGTGAGTCGGGCTTGTAATCAGTAGGTTGCTGGTTTGAGTCCAGTACCGGCAGGTAACAACTGAAGTACCCTTGAGCAAGGCACCTAACCCCCGATTGTCACGTCACTTTTTTCTGGTTGGGCCCCTTAAATTCCCTATACACAGGTTGTAAGTTACTCCTCACTTTGAGAGGGGGTTTAGAGTGCTGCTGGTCTAGCCTCTACTGCCCTCCATGCCAGGGTGTTCATGCAAACCAAAGCACTATAAACAAGTCAAGGATATTTCCGATTCAGTACAGCTGAAGGAACCATGCATTGTGACATTTTATGACAAAGTTCAAAATGGCTGATGCCAAAAATGTCTAAACCTCCTCCTTTAAAAGGGCACAATGGAGCCTTTTTCAAGCCAAGATGACCAAGAAGGGTTTTTTCACCTCCTACTTTTACGGGGTGTGCCTGTTCCTGGATCTATGTGTTTTTATGTGATGCTCCCATTCAAGATGCTTACATTTAAAACCAGGATTGGTGCATGATTTTTGGTGCTGTCCCAACTTCTTTGTGACCACCTAAGGTCGCAGGGGCTTCACACATCAAGTGACTGTCTGATGTGTCATCATCTTTTTAGGCTTTGACTAGGCTTAAGTCTAAAGGGAACCCCATATCTATGGGTAATCCCATATGAGTATCTTTCCATGAGTTCTGTTTCCCTGTCAGTAATCCTGTGTCTTCCCCTAAATGGAACTATCTCCATCATGGCCTATAATCTGCAATGGTTCTATTTCCGGTAGTCCCCTGCCTATAGATGTAATTTGATATGGTACTTCCTTAAAGTCCATCTGATTTCCACATGTAAACTCCTTTAGGTAGTTTGTGGACTTTCTGGAAGCCTATTTTTCCATCAGTGCGTTGGAAGGTTATGGACTCGGTGACAACATGTTTTAGACATAAAACATGTCCATAACATGGTTCAGCAGTTGTGGCATTTAGTATAGAGACCCCTAGTGTTACTACATCGTCACAAGTGAGTGACTTAAAGGTAACGTCTTGGTTACGTATGTAACGTCTTGGTTACGTATGTAACCTCCGTTCCCGGATGGAGGGAATGAGATATTGTGTGTCTCCTGTTACAATGCTGAACTGGCTATAACAATTTAAGCTTTTAGGTAAATATTTGTTGATTCCTTTGTGTATTTATAAACTTTATTTTGAGCCCGGGAGCTGTCAAAAGTTTGCGTCATCAGGCAGACTTTTGCTGACAAATAAATATGAATTTTTGGTCTAGGTAACACGGTGTAAGTGAGGCGACACTCAGGTGTGTTGAATCCAGTTGTAGAAGTTTATTAGTAAATCCAAAAACACAAGGCAGAGACAAAATGAGGAAACTGGCAATGGTCAGGGTAGGCAACAAACAGGCAATAGCGGTATACAGGCAAGGGTCGAGACAGGCAGCAAACAATCAGAATAACAAGGGGCAGGCAAGGTCAAACACAAAAGCAGATCAAAACCAGGCAAACAATCCAAACGGGATAATCCAAAAAGACGTGAAACAGGCAACAGGCAAAATCATACACAGATAACAGACAATGGAAAACGCTCGGTATGCAGACTAATAGCTGGCAATACTTCGCAACATGAGTTTGTGAGCACATGGCTTATAAAGTCCCAAATAGGAAATGAGTGAACAGGAAGCAGGAAGCAGAGTGAGCTCACGATCAGTACTCAGGCGATGGCTCCCTCTGCTGGCAGGGAGGAACAGGGTGTATCATTACACACGGAGACAGTAAATATTTTTAATTGACATAAAGCCTATTATCAGTATTGTAACAATACAAACTGAGTTGAAAACATTTTAAAACTTTTTATTATATCATTTTAATGACTGAAATCCATAACTTTTACATCTCTACTGTCATCTCTGTTTGAAAGATAATATTGCACTGGATATTATACAGATCCAAAATAATACACAGATTTTTGTGTATCACAGATTTTTATGTGGACTATGCTTCGGCACTGGTTCTCTGAGTAAATAAATATGATGGTTAACTATCTATTGCTCAATACATGTCTTTACCTGAGTTACGTGCTGCAGCTTTAATATTTTTATTATTGTAGTTCACTTTATTAAAAAAAAAAGTTACTGGCCATTGTGAAATATGCTATGAGTATGAGTAAATTCACAATATAGCATAACCTCTTGTTTATTATTGTTTAAAGGAATGGCCTTTTTGCTGTGTTGCATTTTATAGACCCTATAAAAAATTTATCCAATCACCAAACAAATAACCAAATGAGAAACATTGGTTTGAAAACCCATCTGTTATCCATTGAGATGCACATGTGGGAAACCGCACAGACCAAGTACTTTATCAGAGAGAATTATGGGTGCTTTGAATGTTGGGCTGAGGGTGAGTGTCAGTGGGTGAGAGGATTAGCGGAAGGCATTTCTCTGTTGCTTACTATTTATTTGAGCAGGTTGGCGTGTGATATAGAGATACATCTTCTGCTATATCTTCTGCTTTATGTTTGCATTTGCAGGAGGCGGTAGATAGCTTTCCCTGCATTATTGTGAATAATGTAATTTGAAACAATTACCAAAATACATGCTCACTTGTTACTGTGCACATTTCTTCCCATATATAAATATATATATATATAGCGCAGATTCAATAGCTTAAAATTGTTTTACAGTTGCACTCGGTGGAGCAGTGTTTGCTGCAAAGTATAGTGTTTTGCTGTAACCCACATAGTACAGGATTATCTTTCACATTTTGCCTGGGGTTTGTTTTGCTGTCTCTAAAGAAACTTGTGCAGGCCATGTGAGTTACCATGAGCAGATAGAACTACTAAACAGGCCGTATCTTATCAAAATGAATAAACAGGACTTAAACAATAAAAGAAAATTATGTGTTACCTTTGATCATTTTTATTTTCACTCATAGTGTAACATTCACCCGGACTCTTGAGTCCTTTTGATGAACCCGTTTATGTTATCCCACTTAAGTGTTAATTATGTTCAGCTGCGTCCTATTAGTTGGGTTATTTAAGTATTGTTTTCCTGTTGGGTGAGAGTTACGTTGGGTTCCGTAAGTTTTCTCTTGTTCTCCTTCCGGGTTGTATCCCTGTGGTTTTGTTTTATATTTTCTCCCTGTTTATTCTTTGTACCTCTGTTCCAAACAAAACATTAAGGACTGGCTTTCAGTGTTTCTTTGTGGATTCCTCCCTGGTCTCTGTGGTGTGACGGTTAGAGCATTCGCTGCGTTCGCTGTGACAGTCGAAGCGTTCACGTAACACAATACGCAGCCATCAAAAACCCAGAAATGCTGAATGATCTAGAGATTGGGATGCATCCCGCCTGTTTTGACAGGAAGCCAGAGAGCTGTCGGGCCTTAATCGAACAACGCTCTCTGGCAATCCAGCTCCGTCCCATCGAGCTTGCAACAGAATGGGTGAAGGTATCTTATGTGATCCTCCTCCTCTCTGGGGAGGCTCTCTGCTGGGCGGCATGGGTCTGGTACGCTGGGGCCTCCTGCTGTTCCTCCTATGGTGACTTTATGCAGGAGCTGTGGTTTGTGTTTGGTCCCGAGCCTAAGTTAAAGCCCAGTCCGATGGTGCCAGAGTCCAGTTCCAAGTCCAAGCCCAGTCCGGTGGTGCCAGAGTCCGGTTCCAAGTCCAAGCCCAGTCCGGTGGTGCCAGAGTCCGGTTCCAAGTCCCAGTCCAGTCCGGTGGTGCCAGAGTCTGGTTCCAAGTCCGAGTCCAGTCCGGTGGTGCCAGAGTCTGGTCCTGAGTCCAGGTCAGTCCGACCGAGCCAGATCCCAGTCCCGAGTCCAGGTCCAGTCCGGTCGAGCCAGAGCCGGAGTCCAGTCCGGTCGAGCCGGAGTCCAGTCCGGTCGAGCCGGAGTCCAGTCCGGTCGAGCCAGAGCCAGAAGCAGGGCCAGAGCCAGTGGCAGTGTACGGGCCAGAGTCAAGTCCTGTTGAAGCAAGGCCAGAGCCCCCTCCAGGAGCCTCTGATCCTAGGCTGATCCTAGGCTGGTCCGTCTCCGTGCGATCCAGAGCCGTCTCCGTGCGATCCAGAGCC